>JASDQU010739757.1:86595-107281 GCA_032191745.1 Picea mariana | reverse complement strand
TTAGGGTTGTTGACTAATCCAAAACTAGTCATGGTTGAGACAAGCAGTTGATGAGTTGGCACATACATGAGGTGTATAGTTGATGATGTTGGTACATATTGATGAGTCATTTTTTATGAGTAGTTGATACATGATTGGTATATACTTGGTACATGGTTGGATGCACTTTTTTATGGTACAGGTTGATTACAGGTTGTTTGGCACAGGTTGGTGCATGGTTGATGCTCTTGTTTATGGTACAGATTGATATATGTTGAGGATTGTTGACTCATCTCAGTTGGTTCTGAGAATGCAAGATAATTATTTCATATAGAGCTGGTGATCTTGTAGATTTGTACTCTATTCAGTTGTTGCTGATAAACCCCAAGGATTGTAGTCCGTAATAAAAATAAAATTGTACATACATCTTGTGTTCTTTGTGTTCATTGTGGTCATGACTTGTTGATGATATATTGTGGATATATGTTGCTGATATGTACTAACATCTAATTGGTTATAAATGACAACAATGGGTAATGAATAAATGTTGAATGCTAATTGATGAGTTTTTGTGCAAGAGGGAAGTTTTGGGGAAAAAATCCCCACACTCATTCACCCCCCCTCTAAGTGTGGTAGGTGTGTCCAACATGTGTCTGATGAGAGTTAGAGTCGATTGTTGAATACTACTGGAGGATTACTTTCCCTTTTCTGCATTAGATTAAAATCTCTGTTTTCAAGCAAAAGAAAATGAAAGTGTGAATTCTCTTTCTACAATTAAGTAGGTTTCCTTTCAGCAATTAGCACAAAACGTCTTTTTGCAAGAGTGATATAGAAAATTAGGATAGATTAGATAATCCAGGATTCTTATACACTCATCATATTAGATATAAATTATGCAAGTGTGATTTCAATTCTGCAATAGTAAATTAAAACTCTAGCTATGTTAGTAACTTGGTTAGTTTTCATCTTTTCAAACTCTGTTTCTTTCAGTACTGCAGCTTGATCAATGTTTTCTTTCATAATCTAGCATAGAATGTGCACAATTATCTTACACTAACAAAACTTCCCTTGGTTTGAAAATTTATATTGAACACCTTAATTATCTATTTATTTAGACAATTAAAGTGCCCAACATTTTGGCGTCGTTGCCAGGGAAGATAATTAGAGATTCTTGCAAGCACACTAGTTTCTATTTCCTAGGAATGAGTAGTCTACATGAATCGAGGAACAAGAGGATGTATCCCCAAAAATACTAAACCTACAGGTGCCAGAGGACGTGGAGGAAGGAAACCTGCACTGGGAAGGCCAAACTTTGTTGATGAGATTATAGCCAGAGTAGATTCTTCTTCAGGATCTATCTTTCTCCCTTCAAATATTTCAACAAGACATATTCCTTAGTCATCATAATTACCCCATTTTGAGACATCGTTTTCATCAGGGGGTGAAGCTAAATATTTGTCACCAACAAATCAACATGAAACATTAGAGAATGTTGAATACCAAGGAAGTGTAGCTCAGAACAAGAAACATCTAGAAGACGTAGTTTATCAGATCAATAGACAAATAGTCACTAAAGAGGAGTGGGACGCTTTCCATATTGAGTGGAGAGAAAGAGAACATATGGAAAATCAAGGAGATAATGAAGAAGAATTACACCTTGATAATCCACCTCACAATGAATATCTGAAAAATGATGAAAATACTATCTCTACCCTAGTCTTTCCTATTTTTGATATTCCCACACGAGGTATGGCTCCTATGAAGAACATACCTCTCTCAGCCCTACCAAATTTCCATGCATTATCTACTGAGGATCCAGATGAGTTTCTGTTTGAATTTGATATTCTGTGTATAAGTTATGACTACACCACCACTGTGCAGAAACTTAAATTTTTTCTAGCTACATTGAAGGGTAATATGTTAAGATGGTTCATGAGCCTTGGAGGAGAGAATATTTCAACATGGGGACAAATGAGGTAGTTGTTTCTGAACAAATACCAAGACTACTGCCGAATGAGGGAACAAAGAGAGGAATTGTTCAAGATGGCTCAGAAGGAGGATGAGACCCTTGAAGATTTTGTGGAGTGACTCCAGTATAATATACAAAGGTTTGGACATCTGGATGTGAGTAAGGACATTCTGAAAACTATTTTGTTGAAAGGAGGCAAAGATGATTGTTTGGATATGGT
Organism: Picea mariana; assembly: GCA_032191745.1. Taxonomy (NCBI): domain Eukaryota; kingdom Viridiplantae; phylum Streptophyta; class Pinopsida; order Pinales; family Pinaceae; genus Picea; species Picea mariana. The sequence goes on along the minus strand of JASDQU010739757.1, from coordinate 105,113 downwards.
GAATATGCTTGGCAAGGGAGATATATCTAAGTAATCCTATGAAGACATTTTAAATATTTGTAAGATATCCTCTCGAGGATATACAAGGAATACGTCAGCTACCAGGGATGCTACTTTTTCATGGGTACAAAAATCAACCAATGGAGGGGAAACAAGAGCATAAATATGTAATATGTTAGAAGATTTCAAAACAGAAAGGATTAACTCTTTTTCTTCACAAATTGATACTTTGCAGATAAAATAGAAACAAGAAGAATCAGATCGGGCATTGTCCATTTTCTTTCCGAAATGTAGAGACAAACATCCACCAAGGGAGTGCCCACTGAACAATCTCCAGGTATGTCTTATTTGTGAATTAGATCATCCCACTAACAAATGTCCCCCCTTACCAGGTGTAAAAGAATCAATGAAGGAGACTAATGAGGAAGTAGAGACTACCTATATAATAACACAGAGGAGACAATGGCAACCACGAGGTCAAGGTACAAACCCTCAATTCTCCTACAACACTTAATTATTTGAATAATATGAACAATCAGCCTCAATATGGATAGATGAATTCCCCCGCTCCAAATCAGATGTCCCCTCCTTATTAGGATCCCAATCCATGGTTACCTATGCCCCAACAAAAGAATCACCATGGAAAATGGAACCCATATTGGAGAGGCCCTCAACAACATCTTATTTATCAAAACCATCACCAACCGAACCCCTATAAACAATAGTTCCAACCCCAGTACTAGCAGCAACATCTGTAGTTACCTCCCAATGCCCCATAGAAAAATCCTCCCTTATGACCTCAGATGCCTATGCAACCTAAACCAAATCCAAATAATAAGGCCATTTAGAAAATTGATATACACAATGTGCGAGCTCTGTCCATTACTGCTATGCCTTGTGATGAGATAAAATTAAGATCAGGGATAATAGTCGAGCCAATAATTGAATATGTTCCATATTCAAAATCAGACAAGGAATCGGGGGAAAAAACATCTACTGATACATAATAAATTGACCAACCTATCATAGAATTAGCATAACCCCCATTCCCTGAAAGACTGGAAATTACCAAAACTGTGGAATTACCATCCTTCAATATCTTATGAGAATTGCAAAATCTGCATGTTAACATTCCACTATTGCAATCGATTATGGATGTCCCTATTTATGAAAAGACTGTGAGAGACCTCTATATCAAAAGGCCTAGAAGGAAACCTAGGGACCCCCTCACAGTACACGTAGTGGGAGAATTGTCTGAACTAATGTTAGGCAAAACTTCACCTATTAAATATGGTGACTGAGGAAACCCTAAAGTCACTGTAAAAATTGGACAAACATTTATTCCCCATGTGTTAGTTGATTTAGGGGAAATAATTAACATTATTCTAATAGATACTATATAATTTTTGCAACTCAGAATGCAAGTATGACCTACTCCTACTATTTTATAATTAGTTGACCATTCTAATATCAGACCAAAAGGAGTAATCGTTGATCTAGTTATTTCAGTTGATTCATGGGAGTATCCTATTGATTTTGTCATATTGCAACCCAAAACTCATCTCAGGGGAACCCTCTAATTCTAGGAGTACCATGGTTAGCTATAACCGATTCTTTCATTGGTTGTAGATCTGGTTCAATGACCATATTTGATGGTTATGATACCAAGAATCTTACCTTTTGTCCTCATGATGCGTCCAGTGTGGAACCCAAAAATTATGTCTGAATGGACATTGAGGATGAAATCTCTCCGCCTGTGTTAACCATAGGAAAATCCTTGAGTTTCAAAGATGAGACAGAGGATGATCTAATCAATAGCTTTATCAGTGACCCCTCCATTGTTACACAACCAAGCACCACCGATTGAGTAGAATATTCGACCCTATTTCCCAAGAAGGAATGAGCCCAGAAATGTTCTTTGAAACTGTTGTAAATCAAATTAATTCAGCAGTAACAAAAAACGTTGAAACAACAATTATTGAAACAACTGAATTATTTTGTAAAGTCTGTTTTAAGAGAATCATTATAGAAATCAAACCTGGAAAAACCCTGAACATCAATCCTGATTTATCTTCTGCTGAAACTCACCATTTGATGAAGTTATTGATTGAACATAAGGAAGCATTTTCCTGGTATTACATGGATATGAAAGCAATTTCCTTTGAACTATGCACCCACCATATATACATCAAAAAATAATGACAACCCATTTTCCAACTCCAAAGGAGGATGAACCCTAATCTTAAAGAGATTGTTAAGGAAGAACTCCAGAAAATTTTAAATGTCAGATTCATCTACCCTATATCAGATAGCGAGTGGATTTCAACGTTGGTTATCGTACCTAAAAAGAATGGTAAATGGAGAGTGTGTGTGGACTATACAGCCCTGAATAAGGCCACACAAAAGGATCATTTCCCTCTGCCCTTTATTGATCAGGTTCTAGACAACCTATCTGGAAAAACATTTTTCTCTTTCCTAGATGGATTTAGTGGCTATAACTAGATAAAAATTGCTCCACAGGACCAAGATAAGACCACCTTTACTATCCCTTGGGGTACATTTTCCTACCAAGTTCTCCCATTTGGCTTGTGTAATGCACCAACCACTTTCCTAAGATCTGTAATTGGTATTTTCTCTGATATGGTGAATGACTGTATGGAAATATTCATGGATGACTTTACACCTTATGGTACTGATTTCGATGAAGCTTTGTCTAATTTGGAAAAAGTGCTCAAAAGATGTATACAATATCATCTTTCTCTAAGTACAGAAAAGTGTCATATGATGATGAGAAAAGGTGTGGTGCTGGGACATTTCATTTCTTATGCAGGAATTTAGGTAGACCCAGCCAAAATCTAGGTAATTTTGGACATTCCAACCCCATCAACTCAGAAAGGGGTAAGAACTTTTTTAGGGCATGCTGGATATTACAGGAGATTCATTAAAAAAAATTCCAAACTTATCTCTCCCTTATTTTTTCTGTTAACAAAAGATGTTGACTTTCATTGGACTAACAATTTCGAATTGTCTCTTGCAGATATGAAACAGAAATTGTCCACAGCTCCCATTTTGAGAGGGCCCAATTGGGCTCTACCTTTTCATATTTCTTCAGATGCCTCAGACACTGCAATTGGTGTAGTGCTAGGGAAGCAGGAGGATAAATATACCTATGTTACCTACTATATCAACAGGAAAATGGCTCCTGCGGAGTTAAATTATACAGTTACTGAAAGAGAATTCTTGGCAGTAGTTTATGCGATTAATAAATTCAGACATTATATCACTGGTTATCCTAATTTATTCATACTGATCATAAAACAATTACATATTTGATGAATAAACCTATTACTAATGCCCAAGTAACAAGATGATTGTTATTCCTACAATAATTTGACATCACTATAGTAGATAGACCAGGAAAAGAAAATATGGTTGTTGATTTTCTCTCAAGATCGCATATAAATGATGATAATTCACTTGTATATGATTCCTTTCTAGATGAACATTTGTTTGCAGTATCTTCTCACTCACTTTGGTATGAAGACATTKCTAATTATTTGGTTGCAAGGAAGGTACCTCCACATCTATCTCCCAGAGAAAGAAGGAAGATTATTCAGAAGAGTGCTTGGTATAGTTGGATAGGGGGGTATCTTTTCTACACAGGAATGGATCAAGAAATCAAAATATGTGTGAGGGATGATGAAGTTTATGATMTTCTTAAAGATTTCCATGATGGYCCTTGTGGAGGTCATTTTTCTGATAAAAGAACTTGGCATAAAAGTTTAAGGATGGGCTATTTTTGGCCGACAATATTTCAAGATGAAAAGAAGTATTTCCAAGCCTATCACAGTTGCCAACACATGAGTCAACCAAATCATAGGGATGAGATGCCTCTCCATCCTCAAGTAGTGTTAGATATTTTTGAGATATGGGCCATGGATTTTGTAGGGATTATTAACCCAGCTTCTAATAAAAAATACTATATATTGGTCTGCACAAATTACATGACCAAGTGGGTAGAGGAAAAATTACTCATCAGGGCCTCAGAAGAATCTATCTTAGCATTCTTGTTTGAAGATATCTTTGTTAATTTTGGAGTTCCCAGAGAATTATTAACTAATGGGGGACCACCTTTCACATCACACAAGTTTGAAGCCCTACTCAGTAAATATCATGTTTTTCATAGAACAACTTCTCCATACCATCCCCAAGGTCATGGATAGGTGGAAAGTACAAACAAAGTCATAGAATTTATTCTTACAAAGACAATAAGGGAACATCATAGGGATTGGTCTGAAAGATTGCATGAAGCCCTATGGGCTTATCAAACAAMTTAGAGGAACACAAATGGTTTTTCTCCTTATGAACTGGTATATGGAAAGAGCCCTATTTTTCCCATTGAATTAGAGATCAAGACCCTCAGAACTGCTTCAACGGTCAATCTAGACTTGACTATGGCACAAAAAGCTAGACTGCAACAACTAAATCAGMTGGATGAAAAGCATTTGGACACTATTCACCAAACCACAATGATTTAGCATCAAAGAACCAAGTGGCATGACCGAGTTATCAAGAAGAATTTATTCAAAACGGGATATTGGGCTATGTTGTATGATTCACACTTTAAAGAATTTTAGAGTAATCTGTGTACATGATGGCTAGGACCTTATGAAGTAGAAACTATTTTTCCCTATGGGACAATCAGGTTGATCACTATTGATGGATCCAATACACAGTTACATGCAAATGGTCATCACTTGCGCCTGTATCAACATCCACTTTCCAAGATAGAATTTACATCCAGATGTACAACCGATACAGGTTATCAATTTTTGAAGGAAAAAGGATATTTCTCCTTCCCCTTCTATACCTTAGAACGTTTTTCTTTTCAATAAAACCTTGTATATAAATAAACTCTRCGAAATTGAATTTTTCTATTTTTACTTCAAAATTTTTATATTTCTTTAATAAAATCATCCTAGAAAGGTATCAGGCAGTTACTTGTGTGCAGATAAGATTGAAGAAAAACAAGGTAGATTACAACAAAAGGAGCCAAAGGATTAGTTTCTAGAAGTTGAAAAACTTCCTAAAAACCAAGTGATTCTGTGTTCAACCGAGTTACATGTTGTTACACCTCTTTCCGACAAATTGGTCGATTTACATGTTGTTACACCCTTTTTGGCCGATTTACATGTTGTTACACCCTTTTGGCTGATTTACATGCTGCTACGCCTAATTCTACTATTTCAAGCCAAAAATGCATGCTGATACACCTACCGTTGTTATTCCTTTTCGCTATTTTTCATATCTCTTCACCCATTTTTTCGCATTTCTGCCATTTTTCCATGTTGAAACATGGTTGTTTTGTCACTTCCACTGCTATCTTTTCCACTCTCTCTGATAGAAAATGCCACTTCATCATTACTTGATTCCACATATGTAGATTTCTAGCTGGTCAACCAATGAAAGGACTCCACCTATGCTCCACTTGTCGTATCATAATTTATCATGTTCCAGAGACATATCTCATCATTACAACTATTCCATGCAGATGAGATGGAAGTTGGAGAGTGTAGTTACTTCGACAGGGTGGTTTGTGCAGTAAGTTATGAGGTACATGACTAGTATTACGTGTCAAAGTGATGTAGATATGGAAGCAAGCTTCAATGCGTATTTTTTGGTTGTCCTAAATTCATTGCACCATGAGCCAATAATATTAGTTTTTTTGGGGGGGGGAGAAAATCTACGTCGACATAACATCAAAATCCCATTTTATAATCTCCTGCACCACCTTTCGACCACACTTATTTTTGCTGACTGTGCTCTTTGTGAAATCCATGTTCGAGCTTGCTGTGTTTATGGTTTAGGTGATGATTTCTCCTCCTTTGTGACTATTAGACTATAAAATGATGTCATGGGAGGATCAGTAGTGAGGTATGAGCTGAAAAATTTGGATGCGTTGTTGCTACACCCAGATGTAATATTTCTACAGTCTGGCTGGATTTCTTATTTCAAGAAGCTGCAAATTTTTAATGAAGCAAATGTGTTGGAGTTCGGCCAGAATCTCACAGAAGGGTATTCAATGGTGCACGGGGTGAGAATTCCAGTGACAGAGGAAATTGTGGCTACTGTGATAGGGTTGTTGACCACCGAAAAATGATGGTTTAATAGAAATGCACACCTTCCTGAAGCACATAAGGGTTTTCTAGTGGACGGTGAGAAAGTTCAGACCAAGGGTCGAGGTGAAGATGTAAGTTCCTTACCAGAACCATGGGGGAAAGTATCAGATTTTGTAAAGAGGTACATTACATGTGAAAGAAGATATCAATTCATTTATTTTTCTGATTTTATACTACTGTCACATTTAAGACATCAGAAAATAATAAACATCCCTTATTATATTCTTCATTCCTTGCATAATATGGTTCACTTTGTTAAGAAATTGAAGCATCCCATGAATTGTCTTTCCAATCATAGGATGATAGGTTTCTTAATTCATAACAGAATGGGAATTCTTAATGTCCCATTACCTGAAGAAGAAGATAAAAAAAAATCTATGCATGTTGTTATGGCCAACCTCGAGAAGCCAATTCCTTAGCCCTCAACTGCACCAGTAGTTAAAGCCGCAACTGTAACTGTCTATAAGTCAACTTTGAATACGAAATGAAAAATTTGAAACACCTCTTAGACAACTTAGAAACGCATTGACAATATTGAGCCAGAACAACCAGACCCTATCCATATAGATATGATTAAGCCTCACAAGCCGCCACCCTCGGCTGCAACAGTTAGAAACACAATCCCTAAACAAAGTTATGAGTCTCAGCCCTTAGTTGTGACAACTGTTGTTGAAGAAATCCCTCCTACTCCTAAACCAAAGAAATGAGAAACCATTGCTTCTGTTTCTACTTTACTGAGGAAGAGAACTAGGTCAAAAAGGTTTGCTGCAACAGTCGTTCCAGCCCCAACTGTCACTACCAGTGAATTGTCTCAGAAACTCACACAACAAACCAAAAGGAAATCTCAGAGAAGCATCAACAAAATTGTATCAGAAGCGTCTCAAAAAACTATTATTGCTGCAAAAACCATTCTATCCCCCACTTTCACTTCCACTGAAGCGTCTCCGAAAAGAAAATGACAACCAAGAATAAAATCTCAAAGATGCATCGACAGAGTTGCACCAGACGCTACCATAAAATGTCCTGATTTTGTTGATACTCAGACCCCACCCAATTTTATGGAGGTATGTATTCCAGGTTTAACCTTGTGAAAGGAATTTCAAGAAACCATTTTCTCATTGTAGGATGAATGTACATAAATTACAGTAGAATCATTAACTTTTCTTGATGATTATGTGCATCACTCGACGAGTGACAATGTAAAAATTATATCAGACCCCGGCATCCCAAAAAATCCTCCTTTTGTGGTTTTTGAAGAACACCCTCCTTCTCCTTTCCTAGTTTTTGAAGAGTTCCCTCCTTCTCCTAAGGCTAAGAAAAGGAAATCCCTTGTTTTTGTCTCTACATTACCTAAGAGGAGAACTAGGTCAACAAGGTCTACTGAAGCAACAGTCGGATGGAAGAATATGGAACAGGAATTACCCATTCTTCTTCCCTTATCCTCAGTTGTCAACAATGTGACTGTTAGACAAGAACCAAGCTCTTCCCCGAGCTTAGCTGTTACACAAGAAACAACTTTCTAGGAAGGGACTGTCACACAAGAACCAGTCATGTGAGAACTAGTTGTTACACAAGAGCTAGCTGCCCAAAAAGAGACTGTTACGCAAGAAACAATCATGCTAGAAGTAGCTATTGCACAAGAACCAGTTACACAACATAGCGAGGATGCTCCATTAGCTCAGTTTTTTTCTCAAATTGAGAAGAAGCTAAAGGATACAGAAAACTCTATGAACTAATGAAGGAAAATGAAAGCCTCAAAACAGAGTTGGCTTCCCTAAATAAGGAATTGTAGGTTGCTCGATACAAAAACACAGAGGGGATAGCCTTGGACATATTAGCACTGACAAAATATGTTATGGACCAAAATAAAGAGCACATGTGCTATGAATGTGGTAATATTTACTTCAGGCAAGGTATAAAGTAGCGAAAGTAACAATCAATGGTCATACTGAAGAGCCGACCAGTCTCTCAGTCAAGATAGAATATGACCTTACTACTCCACAAAAACCAGTAAGGTAGAGGAAATCTCAACGTAATAGAGTAGTGCTAGTTTACCAACAAATTTTACATAAGAACCTCTTTTACACACTCAAACTGATTCTGTTCATGCAGACAAAGCAACAAAGGCAGATTTTTGAAACATCAAATGTTCGGGGTACACACAAGATTTTCCTATACCGGTACTTAGGGATTTGTCTTAGCAGTTTGTGTTGGAGGAGTCAATTCCCTGACTCAGATTCAGAGTAATGCTTGAATGTGTTTTGCATGAGGTCATGCAATCTCTTCAGTTAGGGGGCATGTTAGGACCCACAAATGTCCCCTTTTCACTATATCTTTTGCTCATTCAACCTTATCATTTCTATGCTAATGCCTATTATAATGTGTGCTAAGACCCTTTTTCCCAATGTATGCATCATTGATCTTGCTTTTATATTCTTATTTACTTAACATGTTTGATTGGAAGAATTTCTCATATTTTACCCATGAATGTTCAACTAATGATCAAAATGTGTACAACAACCCAGGTTTGAAGAAGATCACTATTGTTACACAAGCTGCTACATTTGTGCACCAATTTTGCATGTTGTTACACGATTTCAACAACTATGCACCAATCCTAGAAGCTGTTACACCTGTTGCAACAGATGTCCACCAATCTTGGAAGCTAGTATATTTCTCAAGTCTGAATCTTGAAGATTTATCCTCAAGYTGTTACTCATTTTGGCTCACGATGGTGATCAATATTCTTTTTCCATATTTTGTGAAGATGACAAATCTTTTGTATCATRTGAACAACTTGAGAATCCTGGATTCTCAACGTTGTTTTGAGTCTGTTTTAAGTGAATGACTCTGTTTTTAAATAACAGATCTTTTGTAATCATTAGTACCAAAGATTAGCTATGGAACAAAGAGTRAAGAAAGAGAATAATGTATCTGAACCCCTTTTTTGAATTAATAAAGAAGTGAATTGAGTTTCTTTAACCTACTGTAGCCTATTTTTGAGTGGATTTAGTGAGAAGGAAAGGGACCACCTTCCTCACAAACTCCCCTCTATTTTGATATTTTAGATTCACTTCTTTGATTTGTGTGATTTATTTGCTTAACATTTCTAGAATCTATTTGATGTTACAATCAATTATTTTTTGTTAAATGCGCATCAGTGTTTCTCATGAGAGTTAGAGTCGATTGTTGAATACTGCTGGAGGATTTCTTTCCATTTTTTGTGTCATATTAAAATCTATGTTTTCAAGGAAAAAAAAATAAAAGTGTGAATTCTCTTTCTGCAATTAAGTAGGTTTCCTTTTAGCAATTAGCACAAAACTTTTTTCTGCAAGAGTGATATAGAAAATTAGGATAGATTAGATAATCCAAGATTCTTATACACTCATTAGATTAGATTTCATTTATTCAAGTGTGATTTCAATTCTGCAACAGTAGATTAAAACTCCACTTGTGTTAGCAACTTGGTTAGTGTTCATCTTTTCAAACTCTGTTTCTTTTAGTACTACTACTTGATTAATGTTTTCTTTCATAATCTAGCATAGACTTTTCACAGTTATCTTACAGTAACAAAACTTCCATGGGTTTCACAATTTATATTGAACACCTTAATTATCTATTTATTTAGACAATTAAAGTTCCCAACAAAGATTAACCCATCATTATTGATCCGAAAGAGTACCAAATTTATGAGGCGATATTTTGAAGACTTTAACCTGAGAGCTCTGCTTTCCCTAGGGTTGAGATTTTCTGGACAAGTCCCATGGTGTAGGAGATAATTTAAATTCTCATACCAAGACTCTGGACCTGGGGAAATGTATGAAGATTCACCACACAATAATTCCATTTCATTCTCCCATACATAATCTTCATTTACTTGGTCCTAGGCTTCAACTACGAGTTTGCACAACCTTTTCCCTTTAACTAGTTTGGTAGGTTTTATATCTAGATCAAATTCTTGGACCACTGCCATCCAGTTCCCTCTTCTTTCCCCCATCTCTTGTTGAGTAAACAAGGATCGGACCGTAGGGTGAGGCACAATCACTTTGGTGTGTTTCTTGAGGATGTAAGACCCAAAGTGATTTATTGTCTTATATACCACATAGGATTGTTTATCCACAACATGATAATTAAGTTCATCTCCTTGGAGATTAGTGCTCATGAATGACACTGGAGCCTCATTGGTGTCATCATCCTTCTGAGTCAATACTGCAGCTAACGATTGGTTGGAGGAGCAAGTATAGAGGAATAAATCCCTATTGAAATCGGGACTTCGTAACACGAGGGAATGGGATATAAAAATTTTAATATTTTTGAACGCATCCATCCATTCATCATCCCACTTAAATTTGACATCTTTGGGAATCATCTTTTGTAAGGTTTTGATAGTTTCCGTGAAATCAAGAGTGAACTTCCTCATGAAATTGATTTTCCTGAAAAAAGACTGCATAGATTTCTTGTTGTGAGGAAAAGGGAGTTGAGATATGGCATTAATCCTTTCTGGGTCTATGCGAAGGCCTGCTTGAGATGTAATGTGGCCTGGAAACTTACCTTCCTCGATGCCAAAAATAGTTTTCTAGGGATTTAAGGATATACCGTATCTCCTACACCTTAATCTAAATTAAGTGTTAGATATGCTCTTCTCTGTTCTTTGAATACATAGTTATGTCATCCAGATACACTACCACACACTTGTTGATTATTCCCTGAAACGCTACATCCATTTCCCTTTGGAAGGTTTCCCCTGTGTTGATTAACCCAAAGGGAATGTGTTTATAAGAAAAGGTTCCCCACTTGGTTCGGAAGGTAGTTTACAAATGATATTCATCTGAAACTAGGAATTGGATGTAACCTGAGAAACCATCTAGTAGAGAGAAGATCTCCGAGCTAGACATGGTATGTAGGAGTTTCTCCATTGGTGGGACTGGGTAATTGTCCTTTTCTAAAGCTATGTTGTGGTTCCTAAAATCTATGCATAAGAAAATTTCTTCAGACTGTTTTCTCACAGGAACCATATTTGCTACACACGCGAAATGCCTAACCTAGAAGATGATCTTGGCATATAATTTTTTTTTTAATTCTTGATTCATGAGAGGTTCCAGGGATGGGTGATACTTTTAGCGGTTTTGTTGGAATGATTTCACCTCATATTTTAATTGTATAGTGTGTTCAATGATATGGGTGTCATAAGTTTTCAGATCTCGGTAGGACCATGCGAAGACATATTGATATTGTTTGAACAATTTGAGATAGGACTTTATTTCCTCTTTAGATATAGTCTTTCCAAGATTCACATTCTTTGGTTTTTTCGGGGTTCCAAGATTTATATTTTCATGTAGAGGACATGAGCTACCGGTATTTTCATTTTTATCCCCCCTAAATCGTTCTTTCGGGTCAAACAAATTTTCCAAATTAGCTATCTCTTTCAGGATGGTGTGAGATTTTGATCTGTCAATAGTTTGACCTATCCGAGGATAAGTTTCTGTCGATTTATCCTGGAATACTTCATCGTCTATGGCCAAATATTTGAAATTGCCTTGGTTAGTCAGGAAGCTTATGATTTGTTCATATCCTTCAAATACTTTCCAATTAGAAATGTTTTTAGGCATTGATGATTTGTAGAGTAGTTCCACAGTGAATCAGGAGGCTTTCTAATCTTCTAGAGGTGATAGACTTGAAGCCGCTATGGCCAGAGAATCAACTAGGATATTGTTTGCTCTAGGGATCACAATGATATTGAAAGCTTCAAAATTCTCTATTAACCTATGTACTTCCCACTAAAAATTCTTTAGGTGTGGGGAATTGAAATGTATAGTATTCCATACTTGTCTAACGATAATATCCGAGTCTCTGAAAACTTTCAATTCTTTGACGTTTAAGTCTATGGCTTTCTTTAAGCCTTGTACTAGAGCTTCATACTCGATGGTGTTATTGGTGCATTCGAATTCTAGTCTACAGGACAGGAAATGACGTTTACCTTTTGGATCAAGAGGATGCACCATGTGCCTTATCCTTCTTGCGATTTAGATCCATCAACGTATATGGTCCAAATTTGTGAACGACAATCACCCTTTTCCTCTTTCTTATTACTTTCTTTCTCCCCTATCTTTTGTTCTATAATCTCTAGCACATGGTATTGACAGAAGAGGGTGTATTATGTTGGAATAGGATACTTCTCTTGAAAAACCATTTTAGAGTATTGAGGGAGAAGTACATCGAATAAGAGAGGATAAAATTTCCTGAAGTGGGAATCGCAGGAATAATTTCCCAACACGGAGAAATCTATGGATGAGGGTTCGTTCAAGGTTTCTAGATCAGTGACTGTATGTTTCAGATATCTCTCCCTATCGATTCTGATCATATTCTTGTATCCATTCAGTGGTAGCCAAAGGTGTAACCATTTTGTACTAAAGTACCCATTTAACTTCTTATACCAATCTTGATTTAGTAGTAACCCATAGGCCTTTGGGATGTGTACTACAATGATGTCAATCACTTGCAGAAACTTAGGAGGTGTCACTATCTTGATCATTAAATCTATGAGTTCCCCCATTAATTTGACTTGGGTTCTATCTAGTTGTATCACATGTTTATCTCTCTTGAGAGGAATGACATTTAAGTTTTGCAAATAGACAAGGGCATAACGTTGAAAGATGCTCCAGAATCTACCAAACAATTGTGGAGGTTCTTGTTGAAGACTTCGAATGTTAATAGAAAGGGTGGGACAAAAGGTTTTCCCTTATTATCTTCTGAGAAGGTATTCATAGTTGGTTTATTTACTAGATCTATGGAAGTTAGATTTATTTATTTCTCATTGCTTGTCATAGGGTTTCCTACTGATTTCAACGCTTGTAGTAGGAAATTTTTTTGTTGAGGGATTCTGCATAGGTCCATAATGTTGGGTATGTGTTATATTCTTTGCATGTATGTGTGTGGGTGCGTCAAGTTCAACAATTGCATTTGAAGATCCTAGGGGGGTCCTAGGGGGGGGCAGGTATGCCTCCCTTGGTTATGCACAGCATTCGGGGCAACGCCTAAAATTTTTTTTGGGGGCGGGTTTTGCTATTTTTAGAGGTTTACTAAATTAATCGTGGATTAAGGGATTACGGTTTTGGTATCTATGGAATACCTAAAAACATTGTATATATTGTATGGTGAATGGTGAAATTCGATAATGAATATAAGAAAGGTTTTCCCGGTTGAGGGTTTCCGGTATAAAATCTTTCTGTACTCTGTGTATGAGCCATTGATTAAATTCTGTTTTTCTTAAGAATCTATATGCATTTATTTACTTCATAGGTTTAAAACTTACATGTGGTATCAGAGCTCATTTTTGGCTTTATAGGGATTCCATTGTTGTTGAGGGTTTGGCTCGGTCTTGATAGATCAAGTTTATCTTGAGTCTGTGATAAACCTGGGTTTAGTGGGAGATTTTGTAGTTGTGATTTGAGTGCAGAAAGAGGAATGGAAAGCTCTTCTAGAATCAAGATAGATAAGTTCAACGATAAAAAACTTGAGTTATCGAAGTTGAAGATGGAGGACCTTTTTGTAGACAAAGAACAATGGATCGATGTGGATCCTGGTACACAGCCTACTAGTACACCATCTACTAGCACACAGGCTATTGGTACACAATCTACCAGTACACAAACTACTAGCACTCCACCTACTGGTATGTTGAAGGAATATTGGGAGAAGTTGGATAGAAGAGCAATGAGTACTATTCAACTCAGCCTGGAAGATTCGGTGTTGTTGAATGTCTCAGGAGAGTCTACCAACCAAGGAACTATGGGATAAGTTGGGGAATTTGTATCAATCAAAGTCCCTAATAAACAAGTTGTTTATTCGAAAGAAGTTGTATCATCTTAGGATGGAAGATGGAGTTTCTATGACAGAACATCTAAATGCATTTAATAATCTGGTAAGTCAACTTGTCTCTGTTAATATTACAATTGTAGAAGAAGATAAGTGTATTACTTTGTTATGTTCTTGGACAGACTCTTGGGATAATCAGGTTGTAGAAATTGGTAGTACCACTCAATCTACATTGAAGTATGAGGATTTAGTTTCATCCTTGTTATCTGAAGAGATGAGGTGGAAAAGAATGGATAGTGATAGCATCGATGATTTATTTGTAAGAGGTCATACCCAAGACATGAATCCTAGTAAGCCTTCAGGTGGGGGAGAACTAAATCTATAGGTAGATCTAAGTCTCCAGGAAAATATTTGAGGAAATGTTGGAAGTGTGGCAAAACATAGCATTATAAGAAATATTGCAAGTCTAAGAAGGTTGAAAAACCAAAGGGATCTGATAGTACCTCTTTCACATAGGAAAAAACCTCCACTGAAGAAGGAGGTGATGTTTACCTGGAATCTACAACTACACATGTAGACCATGATGTATGGTTGATCGACTCAGGTGCATCATACCATATTACTCCTCACAAGGAGTGGTTCTCTGAATATGAAAAATATGATGGTGGTGATGTATTCCTAGGAGATGAATCGACAACAAAAATCTTGGGATGTGGAAGAGTTAAGTTGCTGCTAAAAGATGGAAGGATTAGAACTCTCCCTCAGTTTCTTCACATTCCAAAACTAGCCAGAAGATTAATATCTATAATCAATATGGAAGATGCAGGAGTGGATACTATATTTGGAAAGGGCGCTTGCAAGATGGTACGAAGAGCAATGGTATTGATGAGGGGACTTTGGTGTGGAACTCTATACAAGTTGTTGGGAAGCACTTATACTAATGGGTGTAACCATTTTTTTGTCCTTGAATAGACAAATAAATAATACAAGACCAATATTGTCCCTGAAAATAAGACCATGTTGTGGCATCAAAGACTGGGGCATATTGGAGAAAAGGGCCTTCGAACACTACACGGTAAAGGCATGGTTGAAGGTATGTCTAATTGCACTCTGGATTTTGATTTCTATGAACATTGCATATATGGTAAACAAAATCGAGTAAGATTCCCATATGATGCTACAAGAGAAAAGGGGATCTTAGAATTGATACAAAGTGATGTGTTTGGAACTGTGCCTATTCCATTCACTAGGGAAGTCTATGTATTATGTTTCATTCATAGATGATTTCTCAAGGTACACATGGATTTATTTTCTTAGAAAGAAATCTGATGTATTTGATAAATTTAAAGAGTTTAAGGCTCTGGTAGAAAATCAGACAGAGAAGAAAATAAAGGTATTGAGAACAAATAATGGTGGAGAATTCTACAGAAATGAATTCAAATAATTCTATAAGAAGTGTGGTATAGCAAGGCATAAGACTCCTCCATACACTCCTCAGTAGAATGGAGTTGCAGAAAGGATGAACAAGACACTGATGGATAAAGCAAGGAGAATGCTCAGCGGTGCCGAGTTAGGACAAGAATTTTGGGTAGAGGCAGTGGGTACAACATGTTACGTGGTCAATCGATCACCTTCATCAACGTTGGATGATAAAACTCCACACAAGGTATGGTCTAGAAAGAAACCCTCTCTTCAACATCTTAGAGTGTTTGGTTGTGATGCTTATGTACACGTTCCAAAGGAAAATAGAAGTAAGCTGGATAAAAAGGATGAAAAGTGTATCTTTATTGGTTATAAAGATGGTGTGAAAGGTTATAAGCTTTGGAACCTAGAAACCAAGAATTTTTTTTACAGTCGAGATGTTGTTTTCAGAGAGGTAAAATATGTGTCCAAACATGAATTCCTACCAATGCAAGATGAACCTAATAAAATAGAACTTGAGTTGGATGATGCAAAATATGAATCACCTAAAGAAGAGGAGGCATAAAAAGAAGAAGAATAACCTCATACCCCAATATTGAGGATATTAGTGAGAGATAGAAGGAAACCAAAAAGGTATAGTCCACCTGATTTTCATTCCAATTTTGTTTTATCTATTATTGATGATGATCCCAAAACTGTCAGGGAAGTAGTGAATTCAAAAGATAGTAAGCTCTAGAAGAAGGCCATGGTTGAAGAAATGCATGCCTTGGATAAGACTGAGGCATGGGATATAGTTGAGTTCCCAGCTAGAAGAAAATCAATTGGTAGAAAATGGTTGTTCAAGAAGAAGTTTAATGCACAAGGTAAAGTGGAGAAATACAAAGCTTGGTTAGTTGCAAAAGGTTATTCCTAGGTAGAGGGAATTGACTTTGGTGAGATTTTTTCTCTTGTTGCTAAGTTAACTTATATTAGATTTCTTTTATCTATTGTTGTTTCTTTTGATCTTGAAGTGGAACAGATGGATGTGAAGACAACATTCCTACATGGGGATCTGGAAGAAGAAATCTACATGAAGNGCATGCCTTGGATAAGACTGAGGCATGGGATATAGTTGAGTTCCCAGCTGGAAGAAAATCAATTGGTAGAAAATGGTTGTTCAAGAAGAAGTTTAATGCACAAGGTAAAGTGGAGAAATACAAAGCTTGGTTAGTAGCAAAAGGTTATTCCCAGGTAGAGGGAATTGACTTTGGTGAGATTTTTTCTCTTGTTGCTAAGTTAACTTCTATTATATTTCTTTTATCTATTGTTGTTTCTTTTGATCTTGAAGTGGAACAGATGGATGTGAAGACAACATTCCTACATGGGGATCTGGAAGAAGAAATCTACATGAAGTATCCAGAAGGATTTGTAGTGAAGGGAAATAAAGAGCTAGTTTGTCAGCTACATAAGTCACTATATGGTTTGAAAAAATCGCCTAGGATGTGGTACCAAAAGTTTGACACATACATCCTTGGATTGGGATTTGTAAGAAGCAGGGCTAATAACTATGTATGTTCCAAGCAGGTTGGTAATCACATCATTTATGTAGTGTTGTATGTTGATGACATGTTGTTGGTAGGAAATAACATGGATGTTATCAAGGAGGTGAAATCACATCTATCCTCCAAATTTGACATGAAGGATCTCAGTGCTACTAAATTCATTTTGGGAATGGAGATTAAAATAGATCATACAAACAAAAAAATCTGGTTGAATCAGAGAAAATATGTTGAGACAATATTGCATAGGTTTAATATGCATGGAAGTGAACCAGTCAAGGTTCCTATTCCTATAGGTGTAAAGTTATCTACAGATGAGTGTCCGAAGACACAGGAAGAAGAAGAGGACATGTCCCATATTTTGTATGCTAGTGAAGTTGGTATTTTGATGTATGCAATGGTCTGTACTAGACTAGACATTGCACATGCAGTGGGACTTTTGAGTAGGTACATGTCAAAACCAAGGAAGGAGCATTGGATAGTAGTAAAGAGGGTCTTCAGGTATCTTCATGGCACTACCGGTTATGGATTGTGCTACCAAGGAAGACCAGGATTGGACAGAGTGTTTGACATACATGGCTTTGTTGATGCAGACTAGGTTGGAGATATGGATCACATAATATCTACAAGTGGGTATGTGTTTAACCTATTTGGAGGAGAAATCATTTGTATGAGAAAAAGACAGGTTGTAGTGGCACTCTCAACTACAGAAGTTGAATACATGGCAACCACTCATGCAAGAAAGGAAGCAATATGGTTACAAAGATTGTGTTCAAGTATTGAGTTGGTACAACAAGAAGTGAGATTAGATTGTGACAGTCAGAGTGCAATCTTCCTAGCAAAGAGCCCAACTTATCATTCAAAGACAAAGAATATTGATGTTATGTTATAACCCTATAATTTATAGGATCAACTGTTGATTGTAATTTTGTTCCTTTACTCTTTTTGACTTGCAGATATTGTTTCATTCTAAAAAAAAGAAAGAAAAGAAGAAAGTAAAAAGAAAGAAAAGAAAAGAAAAAAAAGAAAAGAAATGAGAAAAATAAAAAGAGGGCATAAAAGAAAAAGGAAAAAGTCGCATGAATTGATAATGAATTGATCCATACAGTTTAAACATTGACAAGTATTTTAAATTTAAGTATTTAGGATTAGTGAATAAGCTTGGTTATACTGTCTAATCTTAGCCAAGTAAATTAGGTTAGCTAGTGAATAAATTTGACGAAATAGTCTAATATTGGTCAAATAACCCTAGGGTAGAATATTTTCTTATCCCAACAGTTTAAGCTGGGCTAAAGGTGCAAAGAAGTAGGTTAGGACATAGGTTATTTAGTTTCTCTTCAATAAAATGTGTAAGATGATCGATGAAAAATGCATGATTTTGATGGTGAAATGTTTTTTCTAACCCCATGGTGACAAAGCAAGGGAGGCAGTGCAAAAAAACCATAAAAATATCATTAAGCCTAAGTTTGGCCTCATGTACTGAAACGCGCCCTGGAGATTAATGATCCGGCCTAGATCTATGACTAAGCTTTCGGTGCGCAGATCTACAACTCTGATGAGTTTT
>JASDQU010739757.1:29498-75503 GCA_032191745.1 Picea mariana | reverse complement strand
CCATTAGATTGAGGATGATAGGATGAGATATGAGCCAATTGAGTACCCAAACAAGAAAATAATTCTGTCCAAAAATGTCCAGTGAAGATGGGATCTCTGTCACTTATAATAATCTTTGGGCTGCCATGTATCTTTTGAGCTATCTCCATGAATGTGGTGGAAACTGTACTATCTTTGAAGGGATGAGAAAGTGAACAAAAGTGTGCGTACTTGGTCAGTCTATCAACAATCACCATGATGACACTACTTCCTTCAGACTTTGGTAACCCTGTGATGAAATCCATGGAAACCTCCTCCCAGCGCTGACTTGGGATGGATAATGGTTGTAAAAGATCTGGGGTTTTAATTGTTTCCACCTTATTTTGTTGGAAAACCAAACATTCTGCCACAAACCTTTGAACATTAGTTTTAAGGCCATCCCAAAAAAAATCCTTCTTGACTCTATGGTAGGTTTTCAAAAATCCTGAGTGCCCTCCTACTGGAGAGGTGTGAAATTCCAATAGTACCTTTTGTTTGAGTTGGGAGTTCTTACATAAATATAAGCAATCTTTGTACCATAGTGAATCATTTTCCCATGTAAATGTATCCGATGCACTGGAATCCTACTGCAACCTTTGAATGAGAGTCCATACTTTTTCGTCATTCTTCCATTCATCCCTTTCTTCTATTATCCAATCAGGTTGGATGATAGAGATAGCACAGAGAAACACCTCAACATCTTCATCCTTTCTTGAGAGTGCATCTGCCACAACATTTTGCTTCCCCTTTTTATAGACTATTTCAAAATCATATCCCAATATCTTGGTTACCCATTTTTGTTGTTCTTTTGAGGATAGTCTTTGTTCCAAGAAGTATTTAAGACTATCATGATCTGTTTTGACCTTGAAGTGCCTACCTATTAGGTAAGGATGCCATTTCTTCAATGGATGTAGTATTTCCATCATTTCCTTCTCATAAATGGGTTTGTGTAAGTCCTTTCCCTTGAGTTGTCAACTTTCAAAAGCCAGGGGCCTTCCTTCTTGCATTAGGACAACACCAATTCCATTTCCTGAGGCATCACATTCAACAATAAAGGTTTTTGTGAAGTCTGGAGTGGCCAAGATAGGAGATTTACACATCACCTCTTTAAGTTGTTGAAAAGATTTAATTGCCTCTGAAGTCCATGACAATGCATCCTTCTTAGTTAGTGTCGTTAAAGGTGCCGCTATTCTTCCATAGTTCCAAACAAACTTGCGGTAGTAACCTGTCAAACCCAAAAGTCCTCTAAGCTTCTTCAATGTTTTGGGAATCGGCCAGTCCATCATGGCCTTAATCTTGTTAGGGTCTACCTTGACACCTTCATGAGATACAATATGAACCAAATAATATACCTCTTTTACTCCAAAGAAACATTTGGATAGTTTGGCATATAGTTGTAGTACCTTGTCAACATGTTGCACATGATCCTCCCAAGACTTGCTATAGATTAGTATATCATCAAAAAATACTAACACAAATTTTTGAAGGAAGGGCTTGAAAATGGAATTCATCAATCCTTGAAATGTGGAAGGTGCATTTGTAAGGCCAAAAGGCATGACCAAAAATTCATAATGGCCTTCATGAGTTCTAAATGTTGTTTTTGGGATATCTTCTTCCTTCATTCTGATCTGATGATACCCTGAACGGAGATCCAATTTTGTGAAATAGATTGTTCCATGTAGTTCATCTAACAATTCATCAATGACGGGAATGGGAAACTTATCTTTAATAGTGATCTTGTTGATCTCTCTATAATCTAGATACGCAATGATCTATCTTTCTTGAATACCATTACCACTGGTGCAGAGTAAGAACTTTGGCTAGGTCTAATAATTCCAACCTCTAACATTTCTTCAACCATGTGCTAAATTTCACTCTTATGGGCGTAAGGGTATCTGTATGGCCTGATGTTAGGAGGAACACTCCAAAGAATTAGGTGAATTTCATGATCATTATTTCGAGTGGGTGGAAGACCTTTGGGAATATCTTCAAATACTTTGGAATGCTTATCAATGATCCTTTGGAGATCTTGAGGAATAGATGGATTAGATGTTTGAACATCTAGTGAGCATAGTTGTGCAATAACGCCTTGATGCCCCTTTTTCAATAATTTTTTCATGCCGTTAGAGCTTATCACCTTACCAGGTTTCCCTCTGATACCTCTTAACTCAATTTCTTTTTCTTCCAATGAAAATTTCATGAAAAGTTCTTGAAAATTAAAAGCCACTGTTCCTAATGATTGTAACCATTGGATTCCTAGTACAACATCTGCACCACCCATGGTTATAGAAATCATTGGACTATTCATTACATATTCCCCCATAGTAAGATTGATCTTATTGCATTTTCTTGAGCAATTGATAGCTCCACCATCTACAATTGTTACTTGAAACTCTATCACTCGATATACAAAGCAATTGAGATCTTTGGCTAATTTATAGTGAATGAAATTATGAGTACTACTAGAATCAATTAGGACTATTACCTTTTTACTTTCGATGTATCCTTCAATCTTGAGGGTTTGAGGAGTGCTAATTTCAGCCAATGCATTACACCATATCGTGCGAGTCAACTCTTCAGACGAAATTCCTTCTATGTTTTCATCTTGAGATGGTTCTTGTTCTTCTTCCTATTCACAATCTATGTAGAATAATTTCTTCTCACAACACTTATGTCCATTACTGTACTTGTTGTCACAATTAAAGCATAAACCTTTTTCTTTTCTTTCCTCCAATTTTTGAGGTATCAACCTTGTAGGTTGAGGTGTTTTAGAAGAAGGAGCATTGTTCTCTCTATAGATGTTAGGATTGGTCCTTCTAGTAGCCATGGTCATATTTTTACTTTCAACATTTCTTGCCACCTTCAATGCATTTTCCAATGATTTGGGTTCCCAAAGGAGAACCTCATGTTGAATGTTATCCTTTAAATTTCCTATGAATACATCAATCAAGTGCTCATCTAGAATATCGGTTACCTTTATATTCAATCTTTGGAAGCTCTCATTGTGGTCGGTAACTGAACCCTTTTGCTTGGGATTTATCAATTGGCTAAAGAAGGTATTGCTCCTTGTATCCTCATAGTGTGCTATCATTTCTTATGTTAAAATTGTCCAAGTGACGAGTGATTTGTGAGAACAAAGCCATCAATACCATACAAATTGATTAGGTTCTAAATATAAAGAAGCAATTCATACCCTTTGTGTATGAAATATAATTGATATAAAATTATGAAACTCACACCAGAAATGATACAGACTGTCCAACATCCAATGAAACCAGACCCTCTCAATTTGGATACTCTAGAAAGAGGTTATGACTGTTTTACCGTGAACACCTTCTTGAGACTAGTCAATAGGACTAGTCAGATACCCTATCTTACACAGGGTGTATATACAAATTTAGGATGACCCAGAAGCTGAAAGTTTTATCAGATACCTTACTAATTTTTGTAAAAATCCTCTAGAGTTGAGGTTCTAAAACATTAAAGAAAATTTTTTATAGCGAAAATTCTGCAATGGCTAAGTTCAGGATTATTCCATAACCCTATATTGTACAAGCTATATCTCCAAAAGTATAAGGCCTCAGGAGATAAATTTTGAAACCAACGTACCTTGATCCATCTGCTAAATATCCTCCAAGTCGTTCCTTCTGAAAAGTTGTAGAGAAAAGTTATAGCAAAAATGCAAAGGTGTCTCAGATGTAGCAGCGAAACCCCAAGACCTTGAGCTTTGATACCATATGTTAAGAACCAAATATAAATATAGCATAAAAAAACCTTGGAAAAAGTACTCAACGCCTTGAAAAAGAGATAATTTCAGATAATAAGCCTCTTCGAGGGGGCAACCTCCTTTTATCCCACTTAAATGTTCAAGTACAATATGATTCAAAATGAAAATGTCTCATTGGTATATATAGGAGAATAAGAGGTATAATTACAACTAATGGCCTAAAGCCAACATAAATAAAATAACATTACTAATATAATAAGCCCCAATTAAGGGGTAATGAGCCAATGTTAGGGCTTAACATCCTCTCCTTCAATCACTAAGGTATCAACAGACGATTTCCAGTTATATAGCAAAACACCCAAAACCACTCATGTTATTTGCAAGTCTGGTGAGGAAGAGCCTTACTCTGCTAAAGTGTTTGAGGGAAAACATGAGGTGGTGTTTAGTTCTTCTTCAAAGAAGAAAACGAATATAGTTGTGACCACCCAAACTCCACAAAGATCTATACCTCTAATCATTTTCGAAAAATATAACATGATTAAAAAGAAGAACCGTATGCTGACCAACAACACTTACACTTAGTTCTGGAAGAAAGCTTCCTGATCTGAAAATAAGGGGATGAATTTTTATGCTATGCAAGAACCCTCTACTTCATTAAAATAAAACTTTTCAGGACATTGCTCAATGTCTTAGTTATGCAAGATAAATTATGTGCCAAGTTTATGCATCTTTTTTTAAAATGTTTGTGTGTGAGGTATTTGTAAGATTAAATATGTTGTTTTCATAAATACAATAGCAAAAATAACTTCTAACAAATAATAACCAGCAAACACTAACAATAAGAACAACATGATAAAGGAGTTCACCCCCAACTGGGCTACATCTCCTTGAGCCTCCATCAATGGACTAGGCTCTTTGGGATTAGTTTGTCAAAGATTCTTTTACAATATACTGCTCAACTCCAATGGAAATACTAACTATACCAATGGGTTCAAAATACATAAAAACCCCATAAATGACTAATAGAACTCTGAAAATGGATCATGGCTCATCCAGACATGACCTCTTCTACATGTGGCCTTGAGCTTCCCTGAGCTTCCATGTGGAAAAAACACCTGTAAATGTCCTCAAATGGATCTAATACCTATCCCAATGTGTTTAGAGCATAACAATTAGACAAAAATAACTATTCAGTCATAGAAAACAGACTTGGGCTTATCTGAGCATGGCCTCAATCAATGAGGGTTCCAAGCTCCCTGGAGCTCTATGAAACTTCAATGGTGAAAAACATGAAAACAAAGTCTTTAAATGCCTTTGAAAATAGTGCCAATGGATTCAGAACATCCAAAAACCCCTAGCTAGGCTTTTTCGACACCTCATTTGGCCAAAAGATGAAGAAGTTAGGCATCCTTCCATCTTCCTCCTTCAAGCTTGTTGTCTCTGGTTCGCCAAAACGCACCTCTGTACATCCAACCTAGCTCATGTGCTCAATCTCATGCTAAAACCTAGCATCGGTGCACAACTGCAAATAGTGCCAACTATAGGATGGTTAGGGCGTGCCTAGCCCCTAACCACCAAAACCGTGGACATATGGGTCTCCATGGGACCACGCGCAAATACAAAAAAGGGCTAAAACCCAAATCGAATGGTTATGCGCCAAGTTCCGGTGCATTTTAAAACTCCCATGCACAAATGAGGGCTTGTTCATATGCATTGACAATAAAACTATGGGCTAGACTTCGTTTGAAATGTGTGCACGCGGGGTGGTTATATGGTGAGCCACATGTGACTAGGGGTCGGAGCTTAACCCCAGCCCGGACCGTGCCCAAACCACAATACATGCAAATTCAAATATATATTAAACCGTTTATATAAMAAGGCACATAGCATGGGCTATTTGTAACCCACACCATGTGAAGGCGCTCCACCCAGGTGGGAGGTTCGGGGTTCGACCCCCACGGACTCCATATAGTTTTACAACCAAAYYAATAACCATTACGAAACAATGGGGTGCCACATGGCAGCCCATGCCTGGGCCACGTGGCACCAAACCATTCACCACAATGATGCCACATGTCAACAAACTATTCATCCATGTGTCCTACCAACAATGACTACCACATCAACTGCCACCTCAATGTACGGACATGCCACGTCAGCATCTGTACGGACTGTATAGTCAGCACATTTTTTTTTTTCTTTTTTTTGCCTGTTTGACAATTTTAATAGAACACAATATCTCACTCATCCGATGTCCATTTGAACCCAAACAAGTTGTGGTGGCTTCGTGACGACAAGGGCTACGCACCCGTTCGATTTGAAGAAATTCCAAGAACTTTGATTTTTGAGCAAAATTTTGACCCCTGGTCCAGATTCTGATCACACCTTCCCACTAAAAGGCTTTTGTACCCAAAAAATCTTATGATTATCTACCTAAGCTTCAATACTCTTCTTCTTCCAAGTTCTATCAACTAATTCTACTTGAAAAGTCTTTTTGACAATCACTTGGATACCTTGACATGCCTTGCACTGTAACTGGCTATGTCCCTCAACCACTGTTCTTTGGTTGTTGCTGACCCACTATTCTCTTAGTGCTTGGAAGACTGCCATCCTTAGTACTGAGAATCAATTCCCTCTTGTGAACTCTTTGGTGTCAAAACAATTTTCTCTAGAATGGCTGCAAAAACTTTCCTGCGACATCTTATCACAAACCAAGAAAACCATCAATCTTGAAAACAAATTTATACAAGACTGAAAATGATGCCAACAAAGTCTTTTTTCTCTTCAAGAAAATGGTCGCATCTTGTACTTCATCAAAGTACATGGCGTTTTCCTGCATCTTGGTGTACTCAAAATCGACTTACAAGCCAACAAACACCATTGACTAAACATAAGTCGAAAAACATGATCGACACAACATAGACGTCAAGACAACATCGACACAAGTCGAGACTCATTTGAACATATCAGCCTTCCCAAAATGACAAGTCAACATTCATGATACACATTCATGTTACAATCATGAGTCACTCAGGGTGAACTATCACCAGGTTCACTGCTTACACATACACAAAAACACATGCATGTGCATGACTCTTCACTCTCCTTCAAGTACAAACATAAGTACATGAACCTAAAACATGTGGGTACATAAAAGATGACTATGAAAAAGATATATGGCTGTAACAAGTGAGCATCGTATCCCTCTTTTACATCCTCCTGGTGAAGTCGTGCAACAAACAAAAATGCCTTCAAACGAATTGCATTCACATGCAACTTGCATCATACAAGTTCTGATAAACTGCTGCAACTTGTCATGCTTTCAATAGAAATGCATACATAAAGCTGAAATGTGCATCTACAACAGAAAAATGCAAGCCTTACTTGCTCAAGAAATTTAACCATTTCTTACCAAGCCAACTCAATGGTGAATTTTTCTGCTGAAAATCATCCTCTTGTGAATCATCTTGACTCACATTAATGATGGAATATCCTCTTCCATTCTTGCCAACCTCTTTATCCATATGAGTGGTTGGATGCAATGTCCAACATTGGTCAATGAGATGAACCCTCTTTTGGCAATGAGTACAAATCTTTTGCATCTTCTTTTCAAGTTGTCTTTGATTGGAAAGTTTCCTGAAAGTGGTCAATATTTTCCAACATTTTGAAATATGATGGTTATATAAACCACAATATGTACATGGACTTTTTCTTCCATTTTTACATGCAAATTTATCATGCTTAACATAATCAAAAGCAACTGAATGATAGGAATAATTATACCTTGAACATTCACCTTTATCGCCTCTTTGAGGAGGTGAATTAGAAGAGTTACCAACTCTCTTTTGAAGACCAACAATAGTGTTCTTTTCCTCATCATTGTCACAACTCTTTCATTTCACACATTTGCATTCATCTTGAACACATACTTTGAATGCTTGAGGGATTGAACTTGCAACAAAAATTTTCTTGGAACTGTTTCCCTTGTCTCCTCAACTTTGAAAAATGCTCCATGTTTATGTTCATATACAAGACCACAATACTTGGGTCTCTCCTCAACAACAATAAGCTCAACAATGCCTTGTGCATGCTTGCCTACTCCTTTACCTTCATAGCCCATTTTTAACAATAACTTGGACCCTATTCCTCTAGTGTGATTTTCAAAAACACCAAAGCATTCATCTTGCAAGGAATTTGAAGATAAATTAACATTACATACATCATGTTCATGCATGTACTTGGTAAGGGTTTCATTTGCCTCATGGAGTTGAGTCTCCATCTCATGCAACTTTTCAAGAAGCTGGTCTTTCTCCTCCTTCATGGTCATCAACTGCTCTTGAAGGGAAATGCTCTCTTCTCTATCTTCCCACAACATCTTGTACCATATATCTCATGGTTACAAACTCCTTCAACATCTCTTTGTCAAAGAACTTGGATAATGAAGATGTATGACAACCATCAGTGTTTTAAGCTTCCTCCATCCTTGCAAGATATCAAAATTCAACACAAAACTTGCACAAATACCAACAGCTAAAACTCTAGCTATCAATGGCAATCACATGAGAAAAACAAACTATGCTCTAATACCACCTAATATGAAAATAGGGGCCTAAATTTTTATGCTATGCAAGCATCCTCTACTTCATCAAAATAAAACTTTTCAGGACCTTGCTCAATGTCTTAGTTATGGAAGATAAATTATGTGCCAAGTTTATGCATCTTCTTTTAAAATGTTTATGTGTGAGGTCTTTGTAAGATTACATATGTTGTTTTCATAAATACAATAGCAAAAATAACTTGCAGAAAATAATAACCAGCAAACACTCACAATAAGAACAACATGATAAAGGAGTTCACCCCCAATTGGGCTACATCTCCTTGAGCCTCCATCAATGGACTAGGCTCTCTGGGATTAGTTTTTCAAATATTCTTTTACAAGTTGATTCTCAACTCCAATGGAAATACTGACTATACCATTGGGTTCAGAATACATAAAACCCCCAGAAATGACTAATAGAACTCTGAAAACGGATCACGGCTCATCCAGACATGACCTCTTCCACATGTGGCCTTGAGCTTCCCTGAGCTTCCTTGTGGAAACAACACCTGTAAAAGTCCTCAAATAGATCTGAGACCTATCCCAATGTGTTCAAAGAATAACAATTAACCAAAAATGACTATTCAGTCACATAAAATAGACTTGGGCTCATCTGAGCATGGCCTCAATCATTGAGGGCTTCAAGCTCCCCGGAGCTCTCTGAAACTTCAATGGTGAAAAACATGTAAAATAAGTCTTTAAATTCCTTTGAAAATAGTGCCAATGGATTCAAAACGTCCAAAAACCCCTAGCTGGGCTTTTTTGGCACCTCATTTGGCCAAAAGATGAAGAAGCTAGGCCTCCTGCCATCTTCCTCCTTCAAGCTTGTTGTCTCTGGGTCGCCAAAATGCACCTTTGTACGTCCAACCTAGATCACACGCTCAATCTTGTGCTAAAACCTAGCACAGATGCACAACCACAAAATGGTGTGAATTGTAGGATGGTTAGGGTGCGCCTATCTCCTAACCACCAAAATCGTCGACATATGGGTCACCATGTGACTGCACGCAAATACAAAAAAGGGCTAAAACCCAAATCGAATGGTTATGCACCAAGTGTCGGTGCACTTTAAAACTCTCGCACACAAATGAGGGCATGGTCATATGCATTAATAATACAACCATAGGCTAGAATTCATTTGAAATGTGTGGTTATATGGTGATCCACATGTCACTAGGGATCGGGGCTTAGCCCCAGCCCAGACCGCGCCCAAACCACAATACATGCAAATTCAAATATATATTAAACCATTTATATAACAAGGCACATAGCATGGGCTATTGGTAACCCACACCATGCGAAGGTGCTCCACCCAGGTGGGAGGTTTGGGGTTCGACCCCCACAGACTCCATATAGTTTTACAACCAAACCAATAATGATTACCAAAAAATGGGGTGCCACGTGGCAGCCCATGCCTCGCCCACATGGCACCAAACCATTCGCCACAATGATGCCATGTGTCAGTAGACTATTCATCCACGTGTCCTACCAACAATGCCTGCCACATCAACTGCCACCTCAGTGTACGGAGATGCCACATCAACATCCGTACGGACTGTACGGACTGTACAGTCAACACTTTTTTTTTTTTACCTGTTTGATGATTTGAACAGAATGCGATATCTCACTCATCCGATGTCCGTTTGAACCCAAATGAGTTGTGTTGGGTTCGTGATGACGTGGGATATGCACCGATTCAATTTGAAGAAATTTTGAGAACTTTGATTTTTGAGAAAATTTTTGACCCCTGGTCCAGATTTTGATCACTTCCACAGCCCAACATAGACTATTGTCATCTTTTGACACAAAGAAAGGAAGCATGCATCTGGAATTTGTACAAGCACAGGTACCTCAACCCAAAGAGATCATTGACTATAAAAGGTCAACTATGGTTTTTGACACCAAACAAGTTCATCCAGCTAACCAGATGGATTTGCACAAACATACTGGAGAAATGGTTTTCTCCACATTGGCGCATGCTTCCTCTACAAAAACAAAGTTACAGGTACCTATAAACCATGTTCAGACCCAATTGAAGTTGGAAAATATATCCTCTTTTGCGAAGGATAACAGAATAAAATCCTTAGAGGAGTTGGTGCTCAAGATTGGGTATGATCCTTCAAAAGAATGCTAACATTGCATCTATGAGAAAACAACTAAAATTTCCACCAACAGAGGATTCAAAGGCTAAATAAATAGTTGAGGTAGAAGACAAGAAAGAGGAATTGCTGAAGCTAATCATGCAGCAGAACGCCCAGATAAAGGAAATGGAGGCAGAATTGGAAAGGTTATTGAAAGAGAAGGAACAATCAAACCTGATGGAAGTCATTCCATTGAGTGCAGTTCCCATTATGAAAATCAGTAGTTCCCATTATGAAAATCAGTACAACAGCTGTGCCAATGACCACTACAACAGAAATTCCATCAACAACTCCATTGACAGCACTGGAAAAGATTGTGGAGCTAGCAAAGTCCATGGAGGAGATGACTTTGCAAGGAACAGAGATCAATAGGTTGGAAATGGACTCTGGAGGTTGAAAGCCTCCAGGAACTCAAATATTCTTTCCAAACAAGATACATTGTTGAGAGACAAGCATCAGAGAAGCTTCAGTAGGAAATACAACAACTCCAAAGACACACAGTGGTAGGTAAGACATTAGCAGAGGCTAAGGAAAATATCTGGACAGACATCTCCAATTCCACAAATGAGATTTGGCCCATGGTGCAAATCATGTTCGAGCAACATGATCTGGTGCTAAAGAGTAGGGAGGCCATTGATAGGATAAGAAGAGAGCTGGATGAAATTCCCTCGACAACTAATGAGATCATCAAGTTTCTGAATTCAAAGACCAAGGAAGAGCTTGAAGAATTGAAAGTTGAAGACAGAACATAAACTATGCTTGAAGTAAAAAGAGTTTTGACCAAAAAAGGATTAATGTTGCAGTTGGAGGAGAAATCTCAGAACATGGGCATTGGAGTCCAGATATTTTTTAACAATATTGAGTCTGCACAGAAAAAGGGCTTTCCTGGCCTACTTTCCCTAAATGATAAATTGATGACTTTATCTGATTATAAGAAAAATATTTCCACCATGGCCAAAGACAGTTCCAAGATTTTAGTGATATAGGGCAACATCATAGGCAAAGAATTGTTGGAAACTTTGCAGCTTGACCTCAACATACAGTACGAAATCAAGTAAATTTTCCTCACTAAGCCAAGTTTTGCTAAGTACACGGAGATGGATGAAATCTACCGCCGTCTATTGAAAGTTACCATCCCAAGCACACAAAGATGGAATGAGATGTGTGAATTGATTGAGTAAAGGTAAAGGTATCATCCAATTATGCATCCAGCACAGTCAAAGTCATCTGAATGAATCACCAACAGTCTTCCCCAAAATCAACATGAGAGATTCGACACATCATGATCAGTTACTATTTTTCTACATCTTGTTAGCTAGTTAGTTAGATTTAGAGTCTGCCATGTCCTAGTCATTAATGACAGGGTCGTTTGTAATTTTGATTATAAATATTTCAAAATTAGAAGTAATGAGGGTTGATCTTTACACCCAAGCAAGATGTAATCGCTATAATTTTTATCAAGAGGTTATTCTAGTAATACAAAGAGACATTTCATAGGATTCCTGTGTGTTAGCTATTGGTGAAGTTTCTTCTGTCTTCATAAAATGTTTTTCTTTCTCAGTTATCATATTGTTTTTCTAATCTAATATTTAAAAGAAGTTAAAGTTGCAGAATTTGCCATTGTGTACTATGTTCTTAATCTTTTATAGATTTAAATTTTTTACTTTTGATGTTATAACAAATAAATTCTTAAATTATTTTTTGTTCTAACTGATATCTCACCTTTTTCAGCAATACATCATTTTATTGCTAAAGAATCCAGCAGTTGCACTATCTCTCCCTGTAAAATGAATCTTCTAAAAATTGTCCTTTGACCTCTATTTTATAAAACAGACCCCATAGCCCAATGGAAGCGTAAGTGACATTCAACCATTTTATTAAAAAAAATACAAACAACTTAGTTCTATTCTTTTTTAACTAGCCTACGATCTAAAAATCCAAACAAATCTAAATCTTACAAAGAGATCCCTCTTTGAAACTAGTAGGGCTAGCTCCCAGTTTCAAAGTGGTTGGTTAAGGTTACCTCTAATAAATTTCTTCTTGCCTCACAAAAACCTCTGGGAATTTACAGAGTGATAACATAAATGGTGACCATACTGCGGACAAACTGAAGAAACTTTCCACCCCTTGATTTCTTTTCCCTAGACAGAGATAACTTTATTTCTAAAAGAATCACAAACCCTAAATATTATCTAGAAATAATGTTTAGAGGTTGTTAAAGTTTGTATATAATAGTTAAAAATCTCCAAAAAGAAGAAAAAAATCAACAGTTTTGGCTCCCAAAAGAATTTTTACTAGATCTCATCCTGACCTAGAACCTGCAATAGCAATAGATAATCCTGAAAGATTACTCAGGAAGAAATATTCTGCAGAGATTTCAAGAAGTAACAGCCCACTTCGAAGGTCCCTTTCCATCCCAAAGAGGTTAATCGTTCATCTAGACCTTAAGTCTGATATATCCTTTCAACCAAATCCTTTTAGGACAAAATTTGACAGTTTTGTCAGTAAAATGGTCTTAGATCAAACTGTCTTTCAGCCCAGGACCCCTGAAATACTCTCTCCTAGAGCTGAAGTTGAATAATGTTTTCACCCCAAGATTGATAAGCTCGAATACCTAGTTGCGAATCTTTGTCAAGCCAGACAAACTCCATATTCAACAGTCCATCAAACTTCCTGTTTTAACTATTGTTGTAGTTTTTGCTAAACCTAAACGAGGTCACTCCATTCCTCCAAGCCCTTCATCTTCTATAGCTTCAGAAACTACCTCTCCTGTCACACAGGTTGTTGTTCAACCTCCTCCACCAATCATGGCAGAAAGATATGCTCCATTGGTATTGGTTTCCCCTTTACATGACATGCCTCAAGATTATCAAACCAGAATCCTGCAGTTTGATAGTACTGGTCCCCTGAATGCACAAAAACATGTTGACAAAATGAACGATTACTTTGACCTGCAGGAAGTAGATGAAGCTGATGTGCAGATGAGATTATTTTCACAAAGTCTGACTGGAGAAGTAAAAAAGTATTTCAAAACCTTATGTGTTGCGACCATTACTGATATTGTTGTCTTTTATCGAACCTTAATTGACAGGTGGGAGGTAAAGAAAAATCCTCTCTAGATCTTGTCAGAGTATGAGAACATCGGAAGGAACCAAGGAGAGACAGTGCATGATTACTTCACTCGTTTCAACAATCTATATAATGCTACCCCTATTGATATCAAACCACCACAAGGTTTGGCATTAATAAAATTTCCTGATGGCTTTGACGTTGATATGTCATATCAGTTGAGGGAAAGAAATGCATCAACTCTGGAAGACATGCAAAGAAGTGACGTTAGTGTGGAAGCAAATATTTTGGCCATAAGGGCCAGGCAGAGAACAGAAAATAGGGTCACCATCAAAGAAGAACCTTCTACTTCATCATCAAATGCCAAATTTGATTCTCTTGCTAGAGATATGGAGACAATGATGGAGATACTCACCAAAACTGACAGGAACCCACCTAGGGAGAACCAAGCTACCCCTCAAATTAGAAACCCAAACTTTAGAACAAATCCACCTCAAATCAAGCAGAGAGATCCAAGAGATCAAAGGAAACAAAGGGGACCTGATCAACAATTTAGACCACCTCTCCAAGAGAATTATGTCAATGACGGGGAGGAAGTAATTGAGGAGTTTTATGACACTCATATAAACCTAATGGGTGATCATGATCACGATCATAAATCCATTTTTCTCACCCAGGAAGAGCACAAAATATTTATCCTTTCACAAAGAGAGGTAAATGAGGAAGCTGAGATAACAAAACAACAAGCCTTTGAGAACGCTATAATGGAGGTTAATAGGTAGTATAGCTTGAGAATCAAGAAGGAAAATGAGAACTATCCGAAGAAGGCTTCTAAAATGAAGAAAACCTAAGAAAACCCTCCCAGGAAAGTCCCTGGGCGAAATGATGTTGAATCTCCTGCGCAAAAAACTCTAGAAATTATTAAAAGAAAACGTCGTACTAAAGTTTCATCAACCATTCAAATAGGTGCACATGGCCACATAGCTTCTACCGATAAATTAGAAGTACAAACCTTAAACAAAACCACTTCTCTATTTAGCCTTGAAGGGGAACTAACAAAATTGAAGATTCCCATTCCCCTCTCCGAGATGATGAACAAGAATGATTACAGGTCTCAGGTGATAAAAGATTTAAGCATCGAACCCAAGATAGGTACCAAAGCTTTGAGTGTTGGATCTGTACAATAATATGACACAGTAGACCTTGTCGATGATCAACCTGAGCTCCTGTCTGGTCCTGAAGTTGAGGTTCAAACTGATAATGGTGTAATGGCCCCTTTTTACATCAGCCTAAACATCCATGATCTGATATTACACAACACTATGTTGGCAGGTTCCTCTCACAATCTAATGCCCAAAGCCATGGTGGAAAATTTATGACTCGAGGTCACTAGACCCTACAAAGATTTCCATTCTTTCGACTCCAGCAAAGTCAAATGTATAGGCCTGATCAAAGAATTATGAATCACCTTGGCTCAAATCCCAACGAAACGTATGGTGATGGATATCGTCGTCGTAGATATTCCCCCCAGGTATGGTATATTTATATCAAGGTCTTGGGGAGCTAAATTGAGAGGAACCCTACAACTAGATATGTCTTAAGCCACCATTCCGTTTTTTGGAAAACAGAGAAGACTTTACAGGGAAACACAAATGAAGTATATGGTCAGTATTTAGGAAAATCCACACAACTACCCACTATACTCCGCACACTCTGATATGGACTCTTTTATTATATACAATGATGGTGACTTTGAAGAATAAATCGCACAACTGGAGGATGATGTATGTAATCCAAAGGATGATAAAGCAGTTTTCGAAGTAAGAAACCCCATGATTGAAGAGAATGAGGAGTTGCTAGTAGATTTATGGAGCATGGGCTTCGATGGTGATTTGAGTAAAGAAGGGGATGGAGCCAGAGTTTGGTTGCATAAACATAGGTCAAAGTATTCCAAGAATCATTCCTACAAACTAAACTTCCAATGTACTAACAACATATCCAAGTACAAGGCTTTGAGGCTCGACTTGAAATTATTGAAGAAAGTTGGTGCCAAGAAGATAATGGTAAGGGGTGACTCTGAATTGATTATCAAGGAAATCAAAGGTGAGTATGGAACAAAACATCCTAGACTTAGAGCCCATAGGAATGTTGTTTTAGATGTTCTTAAATGCTTTACTGAGATTGAGTTACAGGTAATGCCTAGGGGACAAAGTATACTTGCAGACAGGCTGGCTACGTCAACAAATACCTGTAAAATACCTTTTTGTCCCACTCACAAGTACACAGTGGAGGTGAAGTGAAGACCAACTGTTCCTGACAACATCAGATATTGGAAGGTATTTGGAAATGACGATCAAATCGAAGATTTTCTGCAATGTAAGAATGATTTCGAATGTACAAACATAGATTTAGAAAATGATGATGAATTTGTAAATAAATCTATTTTTGAGAATGGTAGTGTAAATAAAATAGATTCTGAATAATTCAATGAAAGTGATGTAGATTCTAATATTCTGCAGTTGAAAAATAATGTGTTACCTAGAGGTTTAGTTTTGTTGGAAGACTTGTTTGATTTTAACTATGTATCCAAAAAACTAAAAAATCGAAGCTAGTGTAAAGACGTTGAAGAGTGAAACATAGGAACAGAAAAAAACCTCAAAATAATAAAACTGTCTAAATATCTGCCACCAGAGAAAAAAAAAAATACATTGAACTTTTTAAGGAATATATAGATGTTTTTTCCTGGGGCTATGAGGACTTAAAATAATATGACACAAGTATCATACAACATTAGATTCCCATAAAGGAAGAACACAAACCTTTTAGACAGTAACTTAGGAGAATTAATATCAAGCTACTTTCCCTGATAGAGAAAGAAATAAAAAATATATATGATGCAAAGATTATAGTACCCTTGAGATTTTTCAAATGGGTTTCTAACCTAGTTCTGACCAGGAAGAAAATTGGCGAGATCAGACTTTGTATAGATTTCAGAAATTTGAACAAAGTATCCCTCAAAGACAATTACCCTTTGCCCAAAATGGACCATATTTTACAAAATGTGGTTGGATCCACTAGGATTTCCTTATTATATGGATTCTCTAGTTACAACCAAGTTTTGGTCCATCTAGAAGATCAGGAGAATAATGCTTTTACCACACCCTGAGGAACCTTCATGTATGTGAAGATGCCTTTTGGTATGATGAACGTTGCTGTTACTTTTCAAAGATCAATGGATATTTCTTTTGTGGATGAGACTGGGAGATTTATGGTCATTTATTTGGATGATGTAACTATTTACTCCAAATATAATGAGGAACACTTGCTCCACCTCAGACGTGTGCTTGATAAGTGCAGGAAATTTTGGATTTCATTGAATCCTAAGAAAAGCCTTTTCGGGTTAAAGGAAGGTAAACTGCTCGGACACATAATCTCAAAAGATGGAATTAAAATAGATCCCAGTAGGATAGAATCCATCTAGAAGGTGGAACACCCTAGGAATATCAAAGAACTGCAATCTTTCATTGGAAAAATAAATTTCCTTAGAATATTCATACCAAACTTGACCGAACTTCTCAGGAATATCACTAATATGTTGAAAAAAGACACAAAAATCAAATGGAATGCCGAGTCCAAACAGTCGTTTGAGTAGGTGAAACATGCTCTCATCGAAGCCCCAGTTCTGATTAGCCCAGATTATACCAAATACTTTGATCTTTTCTCCTTCTCATTTGAGCACACTATAGCAATAGTATTGTTGCAGAAAAAGAGTGAAGGGTACGAGAAACCCATAACATTTTTCAGCAAAGATTTAAGAGACACAGCGTTGAATTATAACATTATGGAGAATCAAGCCTTTGCTCTGGTAAAGGCTATAAAATATTTTAGAGTCTATATTGTCCACTCTCACACAATTGCATACATCTCAAACATAGTGGTTAAGACTATCCTGACCCAGGATAATCCAGATGGTATAAGAGGAAAATGGATTGCGGTTATACTGGAATACGACATTGAAATAAAACCTACTAAACTGATCAAAGGACAAGGTTTGGCCAAACTACTGGCTGAGTCTAATTTTCATGCTTTAGATATTAATTTTTTGGCTGTAGTAGACGGACTAGAAGAGTAGGTGACTCCAAACATAAAAGACGCATTCTTAAACTCCCCTTGGTACGCAGACCTCATTTTTGTACTCCAAAATTTACAGGCTCCTCTAGGTTTGACTAAGAACAAATCTATATTTGTTAAATTGAAAGCATTGAAATTTTGTATTTTAGAAAGCAGTCTCTATTGGAAAGATCCTGGCGGTATCTTTCTTAATTTCTTGTTAAAAGATGAAGCTGACAAAGTTCTTCAAGATTTTCATGCAAAATACTGTGGTGGGCACCTGAGCTGGAGGACCACAACTAACAAGATTCTGAGAGCTGGTTTTTACTGTCCTACTCTGTTTGCTGACATCCACCAGAACGTTACTTCTTGCCACAAGTGCCGGATTTTTGAAGGTAAAAGGAAGCTTCTACCACTCCTTATGAAACCCATCTCTATTGAATCTCCTTTCCAACAATGGGGTCTAGACTTCATCGGTGAAATACATCCACCCTCCTCGGGATAACACAAATGGATCCTCATAGCCACAGACTACTTCACCAAGTGGATCAAGGTTGAACCATGCAGACAAGCTACTGACTCTATCATCATCAAGTTTTTTAGAAACTAACATTTTGTCTCATTTTGGATGCCCCAGAAAAATTATAGCTAACAATGCAACGACTTTTAGATCCAAAAGGCTCATAGATTTTTGTAATCAATATCGCATTACTCTGGGACACTCGATGACTTATTATTCGCAAGGAAATGGGATAGCTGAGTCTTTTAACAAAATTATGGTGAACATTCTCAGAGAGACACTACAAGAAAATAATAAATCATGGCATAATAAGTTGGTTTTTGCACTTTGGGTTGATAGAATAAGCACCAAAAGAGAAATTGGTATGTCTCCATACCAGTTGGTTTATGGAACCGAGGTTGTTTTTCCCCTTTAACTAGGAGTCCCTGTCATGAAACTGTTGTAGGGAACACGAGAAGAACCAGATGATGTCCAACGAAGGATAAATAAAATGATCCACCTAATGCAATCTAGAGAAGAAGTTTACAACAAAACTCAAGTGATCGAGGAAAATATAAAAAAGATTTATGACAAGAGAACCAAAGAGGATAACTTTGTATTGGGTGATCTGGTTTTGAAATGGGACTCCAGAAATGAAGATAAAGGTAAACATGGAAAGTTCTATATCCCGTGGAAGGGTACTTACACCATTTAGGCCTACAAAGGAAATAACGCTTTCTTTCTTACTAACAGTGATGGATCAGACCTACCGAGGGGACCTGTAAATGGTAGGATGTTGAAGCATTACTGACCACCTAAGTAGAGATATCATCATTCCCTTCCATTGTACATATCATTTATTTTACAAGTATTTTGTGTGTAGGTTCTTTGTTCAGCTGTTTGAAGCCCGCAGAGAAGGCCCTAAGACACTGAATAATGTCATCAAAATTTGCAAAATAAAACAAGTCTAATAGCAAAAGAAGCTATAGAGAAAGTTATTTTAAGACAAAAAGGAACATGATTCTTGCCACCTCACAAGGAGGGTACCATTTAATTTATAGGATCAACTATTGATTGTAATTTTTTTCCTTTGGTGTTTTTGACTTGCAGATATTGCTGCATTCTAAAAAAAAGAAAGAAAAGAAAAAAGAAAAAAGAAAGAAACGAAAACAAAAAAAAGAAAAGAAATGTGAAAAATAAAAAGAGGGCATAAAATAAAAAGGATAAAGCTCCATGAATTGATAATGACTTGATCCATATAGTTTAAACATGGCCAAGTATTTTAAATTTAAGTATTTATGATTAGTGAATAAGCTTGGCTACACTGTCTAATCTTATCCAAGTAAATTAGGTTAGCTAGTGAATAAATTTGACCAAACAGTCTAATATTGGTCAAATAACCCTAGGGTAGAATATTTTCTTAGCCCAACAGTTTAAGCTGGGATAAAGGTGTGAAGGAGTAGGTTAGGACATAGGTTAGTTAGTTTCTCTTCAATAAAATGTGGAAGATGATCAATGAAAAATGCATGATTTTGATGGTGAAATGTTTTTTCCAACCCCATGGTGACAAAGAAAGGGAGGCAGTGAAAAAAACCCATAAAAAGATCACTAAGACTATGTTTGGCCTCATATACTGAAACACGCCTTGAAGATTAAAGATCAGGCCTAGATCTATGACTAAGCTTTCGACGCCCATATCTACAGCTCTGATGAGTTTTTGGACCCCCCCGACTGTTCTACCTTTAACGGTGGGGGGGGGGGTCCGAAAAGGTGATTAAAGTGTGTGCTCATATCTATGGTCATCCCACCAGCGTGCAAACAGACAGTCCACAGGAGATTCTCGACCCCCCTGACTGTTCTACCTTTAGCAGTGGGGGGGGGGGTCTGACATGATGGTTAAAGNATATATTTCATCAGATTAACCTTCAACAAGAGATCCTATAACCCCCCAACCTTTCTACCTTTAACAACAGAGGGGGGGGGGGGTGTTTCAGAATGCAGCAGTGTATAGGCGGGCCCCATCCCTACATGGAATCATCTCATCTCATCTTACCTCCCCACTCCAAACATTTACGGCCTACCATTTTTCCAACTCACCACCATCATCCAAAGATGTAACATCCCAAAATCACCCTTTGCAAGTTCCATTTCATGACCTCGTCAGCATCTCCCATCCATCTAACTGTTACAGGTCATATTTTTTCATTCATCCCCCAATCACCATTCTGCACATCAACCAAGTACACATGTCAGACATCTTTCACCCTACCCTTTCTCTCTTTAAAGGACCCATTAACCATTTATTACTAGCCACATACCCATTGTTCACCTGACCTATCCTTTTTTCGCCCAACGGACACCCCTTCACTAAATTCCAACCTCGTTTCGGTGATTCGCACTTCACTCACACTCCCTGCCTATCAGAGACTCATTTTCCTTCACCTCTGCAACATCTCATCTTGTTATATCATTTTCCTACTAACGTGTGTCCGGTGTAAAGGTACCAGTGGAAAATCAATGGAGCCCAAAATTAAAAAGACAAATGTGGAGGAAAATCCTTTTCTCCCACCTCCTGTCGATCTTGACAGTATCCCATTAGCAGACAAAGACTATTTAATCTCATAAACCAGGTCCAAATTTGACTTTTCTGAGCTACAGGCATGGTTTATAGACACCTTCATTGATCAGAGAAATGAGATTGGGATCTGGGAGTCAAGTTTCCCTCTATATCATTTTCCCCAAGTCCGTCATTTTCCCGAATTTTCCCTCAAATGCCAAGTGCACTACCTCCTTTATCAAAGAGATATAGTATCTTCATCTGGAGAAACACTTTTCCTTATTACACCTAAATCCATTGATCAAATGATGTAGGTGCCCAGGGATGAACCCCGTTCTCCCCTCACCATTGAAATATTGACCGAAATGTATCATAACCTATCTTTTCCCCAAAGAGCACAAATATTTGAGTTGTTCCTCCCAGAAGATGCCCAATTTCATAAGAAGAATCCTCCTTATTATTCTTCCATATTTTGAGAAAAGGGAAATCATATTATTTCAACACTATGTTGTTTGCTTTTTTATTTCTCAAACAAATGGGTGGATGAACCTATCCTAGGTTTCCTATCCATTTTCTCTGTTGAAGAGAAAGTCGACACCCAATTTGATTTTAGCGGTTTTTTAGCTGAAAAGCTGCATGGGAAACTAGAAAATTTCCCTATAGAAGGAATGTTTTGGTATTCTTCAATACTGGCCTACATGTTTATGTTATTTTAGGTAGACAAATTTCCTTTTCTCATGCAGAAAATGGACAAGGATGGAAAACCACAAGCAGTAACTTTATGGACGTCATTGCTTAGAAGAAATTCCACTGAATTTAGTTTCAACCAGTTCATCGAGTTGTTTTATCACCCACTAGTAAGAATGCTCAGTGGAAGACTAAAATCGAGGATAAAATAGGAGATTCAAAGAGTTATGTAACTTTTGGATCTTGCAAAGAATGGGGACTGGTTTCTATATTAGAATCACATAGAGATATGAGTGTATGGGTGTGAACTAGCTCCATATAAAATGCCCAAGTATGTTCCTATTCGAATATTTGCACTAGAGTATATTCATCAGATGATAAATTCATATGAGATTCATTTTGTGTCTCTGAAGAAAAAAAAACAGATGAGGATTAAAGGGCAAATAGGACCGTTTATCTACAACAGTCGAGTTGTTGGGGAAGAGGCAGATAAACTATTAAATGAAATGAAATTTGACACCAGTTTCATCTGGAATTATTATACGAGTGGGATCATTGCAGAGATGAGGATCCAAAAACAAAATTTCACCTTATGCTCACACCCTCAAACCAAAAATCGAAAAGTATGTGAACCAGACAGAGTGGGAGGAAAATACTCTGGTAGATATTGAACAACAGGAATCTCCTTCAGTCTCTTATTCACAGACTACCACTCCACAGATACCAAAGGAAAAAAAGGACAATAAAGGAGTCCTCTCCTTCAATCATTGAGGTATCAATAGAATATTTTCAGGTATATAGAAAAAGACCCAAAACCACTCATGCTATTCACAAGTCTAGTGAGGAAGAGCCTTACTCTACCAAAGTGTTTGAGGGAAAACATCAGGTGGTGTCCACTCCTTCTTTAAAGAAGAAAACAGATATAGCTGTGACCACCCAAACTCCACAAGGATCTGTACCTCTGATCATTTTCAAAAAATATGACATGATTAAAAAGAAGAACCATATACTGACCAACAAGACTTATGCTCAGTTCTAGAAGCAAACCTCCACAACCCAACACAGACTATTGTCATATTTTGACACAGAGAAAGGAAGAATGCATCTGGAATTTCTGCAAGCACATGTACCTCAACTCAAAGAGATCACTGACTACAAAAGGTCAACTATGGTTTTTGACACCAAACAAGTCCATCCAACTGACCAGATGGATTTGCACAGACATACTAGAGAAATGGTTTTCTCCACATTGCCACATGCTTCCTCTACAACAGAAAAGTTATAGGTATCTCTAAACAATGTTCAGACCCAATTGAATTTGGAAAACATATCCTCTTTTGTGAAGGATAACATAATAAAATCCTTAGAGAAGTTGGTGCTCAAGATTGGGTATGATCCCTCAAATGTAAAAGAAACAGAGGAGATGATATAGAAAAAGAATGATGACATTGCATCTCTGAGAAAAAAACTAAAATTGCCACCAACAGAGGATTCACAAGCTAAAGAAATAGCTAAGGCAGAAGACGAGAAAGAGGAATTGTTGAAGCTAATCATGTCACAGAACGCACAGATAAAGGAAATGGAGGTAGAATTGGAAAGGCTATTGAAAGAGAAGGAACAATCAACCCCGATGGAAGTCATTCAATTGAGCGCAGTTCCCATTGCGAAAATTAGTACAATAGCTATGCCAATGACCACTACAATAGAAATTCCATCAACAATTCCATTGACAACACTGGAAAAGACTATGGGGCTAGCAAATTCCATGGAGGAGATGACTTTGCAAGGAACATAGATAAATAGGCTAAAAATGAAGGTTGAAATACTCCAGGAACTCAAATCTTCTTTCCAAACAAGATAGAATGTTGAGAGATAAGCGTCAGAGAAGCTTAAGCAAGAAATACAACAAATCCAGAGACAAATAGTGGGAGGTAAGACATTAGGAGAGGCTAAGAAAAATATCTGGACAGACATCTCCAATTTCATAAATGCGATTTGGCCCATGGTGCAAATCATGTTCGAGCAAGATGATCTAGTGCTAAAGAGTAGATAGGCCATCGATAGGATAAGAAGAGAGCTGGATGAAATGCCCTTGGTAGCTAACGAGATCATCAAGTTTCTGAATTCAAAGACCAAGGAAGAGATTGAGGAACTCAAAGTTGAAGACAGAACAAAAACTATCCTCGAAGTAAAAAGAGTTTTGACCAAAAGAGGATTAATGTTGCTGTTGGAGGAGAAAGCTCAGAAAATGGACATTGGAGTCCATAGATTTTTTAACAAGCTTGAGGCCCTACAAGACAAGGGCCTTCCTGGCCTACTTGTCCTAAATGATAAATTGATAATTTAATCGAATTATAAGAAAAATATTGCCACCATGGCCAAATACAGTTCCACGTTTTCAGGGATACAGGGCATCATCACAGAAAAAGCATTCTTGGAAGCTTTGCATCCTAACCTCATCATACAACATTAAATCATGTACATTTTATTCACCAAGACAACTTTTTCTAAGTACACCAAGATTGATGAAATCTACAGCCGACTATTGAAAGTTACCATCCCAAGCACACAAAGATGGGATGAGTTGTGCAAATTGATTGAGTAAAGGTAAAGGTCTCGTCCAATTCAGCTTCCATCATAGTCAAAGTAATCTAAGTGACTCACCAATGGTCTTCCCCAAAATCAACATGAGATATTCGACACATCATCATCAGTTACTATTTTTCTACATCTTTTTAGCTAGTTAGTTAGATTCAAAGTCTACCACATACTAATCATTAATGACAGTGTCGTTTGTAATTTTGATTATAAATATTTCAAACTTAGAAGTAATGAGGKTTGATCTTTACGCCCAAGCAAGTTGTAACCATTGTAATTTTTATCAAGAGGTTATTCCAGTAATACAAAGAGACGTTTCACAGGATTCCTGCGTGTTATCTGTTGGTGAAGTTTCGTCTATCTTCGTAAACATATTTTCTTTTTCAGTTATCATATTGTTTTTCTAATGTAATATTTAAAAGAAGTTAAAGTTGCATAATTTTCCATTGTGTACTCTGTTCTTAATCTTTTATAGATTTAAATGTTTTCCTTCTGATGTTATAACAAAGAAATTCTTAAATTTTTTTTTGTTCTAACTGATATATTACCTTTTTCAGCAATACATCATTTTATTCATAAAGAATCCAACAGTTGCACTATGTCACCCTATAAAATGAATATTCTAAAAAATGTACTTTGACCTCTATTTTATAAAACACACCCCATATCCCAATGGAAGCATAAGTTGCATTCAACCATTTTATTAAAAAACAATACACACAACTCGGTTCTATTCTTTTTTAACTAGCCTAAGATCTGAAAATCCAAACAAATCTAAATCTTACAGAGAGATGCCTCTCTAAAACTAGTAGGTCTAGCTCCCAGTTTCGAAGTGGTTGGTTAAGGTTACCTCTGATAAATTTCTTCTTGCCTCACAACAACCTCTGGGAATTTACAAAGTGATAACATAAATGGCAACTATATTGGGGAGGAACTGAAAAAACTTTCCACCCCTTGATTTCTTTCCCCTAGACAAAGATACCTTTATTTCTGAAAGCATCACAAACCCTAAATATTATCTAGAAATAATTTTCAGAGGTTGTTAAAGTTTGTATATAACAGTTAAAAATCTCCAAAAAGAAGAATAAAATCAACAGTTTTGGCTCCCAAAAGAATTTTTACTAGATCTCATCCTGACCCAGAACCTGCAATAGCAATAGATAATCCTGAAAGATAACTCAGGAAGAAAAATATTGCGAATATTTCAAGGAGTAACAACCCACTTCCAAGTTCCCTTTCCATCCTAGAGAATTTAGTTGTTCATCCAGTCCTTGAGTCTGATATATCCTTTCAACCAAATCTTTTCAGGACAAAATCTTACAGTTTTGTCAGTAAAATGGTCTTGGATCAAACCGTCTTTCATCCCTGGACCCCTGAAATACTCTCTCCTAGAGTTGAATTTGATCAACGTTTTCACCCCAAGATTGATAAGTTGGAAGACCTAGTTTCGAATCTTGGTCAAGCCTTAGACAAAATCCATCTTCAACAG
Organism: Picea mariana; assembly: GCA_032191745.1. Classification (NCBI taxonomy): domain Eukaryota; kingdom Viridiplantae; phylum Streptophyta; class Pinopsida; order Pinales; family Pinaceae; genus Picea; species Picea mariana. The sequence continues at coordinate 50,011 of JASDQU010739757.1, read as the reverse complement.
TCCATCGAACTTCCTGTTTTAACTATTACTGTAGTTTCTACTAAGCCTAAACCTGATCACTCCATTCCTCCATGCCCTTCATCCTCTATAGCTTCAGTCACTACCTCTCCTATCACACAGGTTGTTGTTCAGCCTCCTCCACCAATCATGGCAACAAGATATGCTCCATTGGTATTGGTTTCTCCTTTACATGACATTCCTCAATATTATCAAACCAGACTCCCGCATTTTGATAGTACTGGTCCCCTGAATGCACAAAAACATGTTGACAAAATGAATGATTACTTTGACCGGCAGGAAGTAGATGAAGATGATGTGTAGATGAGATTATTTTCACAAAGTTTGAATGGAGAAGTAAAAAAGTGGTTCAAAACCTTATGTGCTTCTACCATTACTGATATATTTTTCTTTCATCGAACCTTCCTTGACAAGTGGGAGGTAAAGAAAAATCCTCTCCAAATCCTGTCAAAGTATGAGAACATTAGAAGGAACCAAGGAGACACAGTGCAGGATTACTACACTCATTTCAACAATCTATATAATGGTATCCCTTTTGATATCAAACCACCACAAGGTTTTGCATTAATAAAATTCCCAGATGGCTTTGACGCTGACATGTAATATCAGCTGTGGGAAAGAAATGCAACAACTCTGGAAGACATGCAAATAAGTTTCGTCTGTGTGGAAGAAAAATGTTTGGCCAGAAGGGCCAGGTCGAGAATAGAAAAGAGGGTCACCATCAAACAAGAACCTTCTACTTCATCATCAGATGCAAAATTAGATTCTCTTAACAGAGCTATGRAGAAAGTGATGGAGAGAATCACCATAACTGACAGGCACCCACCTAGGGAGAACCAAGCTGCCCTTCAAATTAGAAACCCAAACTTCAGAAGAAATCCACCTCAAATCAGGTCGAGAGATCCAAGAGATTAAAGGGAACAAAGGGGACCTAATCAGTAGATTAGACCASCTCTCTAGGAGAATTATGTCGATGACAGGGAGGAAGCAATTGAGGAGTTTGATGACACTCATATAAACCTAATGGGTGATCATGATCACGATCATGAATCCATTTTTCTCACCCAGGAAGAGAAGGAAATATTTCTCCTTTCATAAACAGAGGTAAATGAGGAAGCTGAGAAAACAGAACAACAATCCTTTGAGAACACTATAATGGAGGTTCACAGTCAGTATAACTTGAGAAGAAAGAAGGAAAACAAGAACTCTATGAAGAAGGTTGTTGAAACCAGGAAAACCTCAGAAAGCGCTCCCAAGAAAGCCCTGGGCAAAATGATGTTGAATCTCTCACGCAAAAAACTCTAGAAATTCTTAAAAGAAAAATTTGGACTGAAGTTTCATCAACCATTCAAATAGGTGCACTTGGCCACAGAGCTTCTACTGATAAATCAGAAGTACAGACCTTAAACAAAACCACCGCTCTTTTCAGCCTTGAAGAGGAACTAGCAAAATTGAAGATTCCCATTCCCCTCTCTGAGCTGATGAACAAAAATGCTTATAGGTCTTAGGTGATATAATATTTAAGAATCAAACCCGAGATAGCTACCAAATATTTTAATGTTGGATCTGTACACCACTCTAACACAGTAAACTTTGCCGATGATCAACCTAAGCTCCTATTTGGTCCTGAAGTTGACGGTCAAACTGATAATGGTGTCATGTCCCATTTTTACATCAGCCTAAACATCCACGATCTGATATTACACAATGCTCTACTGGATTCAGGTGCCTCTCACAACCTAATTCCCAAAGCCAGTATGGAAAAGTTGGGACTCGAGGTCACCAGACCCTATGAAGATTTGCATTCTTTTGACTCCAGCAAAGTCAAATGTATAGGCCTGATCAAAGACTTATGGATCACCTTGGTTCAAATCTTAGCGAAACATATGGTGATGGATATCATCGTCCCAGATATTCCCCCTAAGTATGGTATGTTGCTATCAAGGTCTTGGGGAGCCAAATTAAGAGGAACCCTGTAGCTAGATATGTCTTACGCCACCATTCCGGTTTTCGGACAACAGAGAAGACTTTACATGGAAACACTAATGAAATATATGGTAAGTAGCCAAGAAAAGACACACAACCACCCACTATACTCCACACACTCTGATCTAGACTCTTTTATTCTATACAATGATGGTGACTTTGAAGAACAAATCACACACTGGAGGATGATGCATCTGATCTGAAGGATGATAAAGCAGTTTTCGAAGTAAGAAACCCAATGCTTGAAGAGAATGAGGAGTTTCCAGCATATTTTTAGAGCATGGACTTCGATGGTGCTGTGAGTAAAGAAGGAGTTGAATATGGAGTTTCATTGCATAACCACAGGTCAAAGTATTCTGAGAATCATTCCTACAAACTAAAATTCCAATGTACTAACAACATAGCCGAGTATGAGGCTTTGATGCTCGGCCTGAAATTATTGAAGTAAGTTGGTGCCAAGTAGATAATGGTAAGGGGTTATTCTGAATTGATTATCAAGTAAATCAAAGGTGAGTATGCAACAAAACATCCCAGACTTAGAGCCTATTGGAATATTGTTTTACATGTTCTCCAATGCTTTACTAAGATTGGCTTGCAAGTAATGCCCAGGGGACAAAATATACTTTCAGATGGGCGGGCTATGTCAACAAATACTTGTAAAATCCCTTTTTCATTCTACTCATAAGTACACAATGGAGATGAAGTGCAGAAAAACCGTTCCTGACAACATCAGATATTGGTAGGTATTTGAAAATGACGATCAAATTGAAGATTTTGTGCAATGTAAAAATGATTTCGAATGTACAAACATATATTTAGAAAATGATGACGAATTTGTAAATAAATCTATTTTTGAGAATGGTAGTGTAAATAAAATAGATGCTGAAGAATTCAATGAAAATGATGTAGATTTTGACATTCTACAGTTGAAAAATAATGTGTTACCTAGAGGTTTAGTTTCGTTGGAAGACTTGCTTGATTTTAACGATGTAGCCAAAAAACCAAAAATTGAAGCTAGTGGTAAAGAGGTTGAAGAGTGTAACATAGGAATAGAAGAAAACTCAAAAATAATAAAACTGTCTAAATCCCTGCCACCAGAGCAAAAAAGCAAATCCATTGAACTTTTTAAGGAATAAATAGATGTTTTTTCCTGGGGCTATGAGGACTTAAAATCCTATGACACAAGTATCATACAACATCAGATTCCCTTAAAATAAGAAGATACACCTTTCAAGCAGAAACTTAGGAGAATTAATCCCAAGTTGCTTCCCCTAATAGAGAAAGAAAGCAAAAAGATGTATGATGCAAAGATTATAGTCTCCTTGAAATTTTCCAAATGGGTTTCTAACCTAGTTCCGACCAGGAAGAAAATTGGTGATATCAGACTTTGTATATATTTCATAAATCTGAACAAAGTCGCCCTCAAAGACAATTACCCTTTGCCCAAAATAGACCATATTTTACAAAAGGTGGTTGGATCTAGTAGGATTTCCTTATTATATGGTTTCTCTAGTTACAACCAAGCTATGGTCCATCTAGAAGATCAAGAGAAGACAACTTTTACCACACCCTGGGGAACCTTCATGTATGTGAAGATGCCTTTTGGTCTGATGAAAGTTGGGGCTACTTTTCAAAAAGCAATGTATATTGCTTTTGTTGACGACACTGCGAGACTTATAGTCATTTATCTAGATGATGTAATTGTTTACTCCAAATCTGATGAGGAACACTTGCTCCACCTCAAATGTGTGTTTGAGAAGTGCAAGAAATTTGGGATTTCATTAAATCCTAAGAAACGCTTTTTTCGGGTTAGAGGAAGGTAAACTACTCGGACACATAATCTCAAAAGACGGAATTAAAATAGATCCCAACAGGATAAAAGCCATCCAGAAGGTGGAATACCCTAGGAATATCAAAGAATTGCAATCTTTCATTGGAAAAATAATTTTTCTTAGAAGATTCACACCAAACTTGGTCGAACTTCTCATAAATATCACTAATATGTTGAAAAAAGACACAAAAATCAAATGGAACGTTGAGTCCAAACAGTCATTTGAGAAGGTGAAACATGATCTCACCCAACCCCAGCTATGATTAGCCCAGATTATACAAAATACTTTTATCTTTTCTCCTTCACATCTTAACACACTATAACAACGGTATTGTTGTAGAAAAAGAGTGAAGGGTACGAGCAACCCATAGCATTTTTCAACAAAGCTTTAAGAGACGTAGCATTGAATTATAACATTATGGAGAAAAAGGCCATTTCTCTGGTAAAGGCTATAAAATATTTTAGAGTCTATATTCTCCACTCTCACACAATTGCATATGTCCCAAACACAATGGTTAAGGATATCCTGACCTAGGATAATCCGAATGGTAGAAGAGGAAAATGGATTGTGGTTATTCTGGAATACGACATTGAAATAAAACATACTAAACTGATCAAAGGATAGGGTTTGGCCAAACTAATGGCTTAGTCTAATTTTCATGCTTTAGATATTAATTTTTTGGCTGTAGTAGAAGGACCAAAAGAGAAGGCAACTCCAAACATAAAAGAGGCATTTTTAAACTCCCCTTGGTATGCAGACCTCATTTTTTTACTCCAAAATTTACAGGCTCCTCCAGGTTTGACTAAGACCAAATATAGATTTGTTAAATTGAAAGCATTGAAATTTTGTATTTTAGAAAGAAATCAAGAATTGAAATTTTGTATTTTATAAAGAAATCTCTATTGGAAAGATCCTGGTGGTATATTTCTTAATTGCTTGTTAAAATATGAAGCTGACAAAGTTATTGAAGATTTTCATGCAGGAGACTGTGGTGGGCACCTGAGGTGAAAGACCACAACTAACAAGATTCAGAGAGATGGTTTTTATTGGCCTAGTCTATTTGCTGACACCCACCAAAAGGTTACCTCTTGCCACAAGTGCCATATTTTTTAAGGTAAAAGGAAGCTTCTACCACTCCTTATGAAACCCATCTCTGTTGAATATCCTTTCCAACAATGGGGTCTAGACATCATTGGTGAAATACATCCACCCTCCTTGGGCCAACAAATTGGATCCTCACGACCACAGACTACTTCACCAAGTCGATTGAGGTTGTACCATGTAGGCAAGATACTGACAATATCATCATCAAGTTTTTAGAAAATCACCTTTTGTCTCGTTTTGGATGCCCCAGAAAAACTTATAGCTGACAATGCACCGACTTTCAGATCCAAAAGGCTCATAGATTTTTGTAATCAATATCACATTACTCTGGGACAGTCAATGACTTATTATCCGCAAGGAAATGGGCTAGCTAAGTCTTCTAACAAAATTCTGGTGAACATTCTCAGAAAGACACTGCAAGAAAATAATAAATCATGGCATGATAAGTTTGTTTTCGTACTCTAGGCTGACAAAATAAGAAACAAAAGAGCAATTGGTATGTCTCCATACCAGTTGGTATATGGCACCGAGGCAGTTTTTCCCCTTTCACTAGGAGTCCCTGTTATGAAATTGTTGCAGGGAACATGAGAAGAACCAAATGATGTCCAGTGAAGGATAAATCAAATGATCCACCTAATGCAATCCAGAGAACAAATTTACAATAGAACTCAAGTGATACGGGAAAATATAAAAAATATTTATAACAAGAGAACCGAAGAGGATAACTTTGTATTGGGTGATATGGTTTTGAAATGGGACTCCAAAAATGAAGATAAAGGTAAACATGGAAAGTTATATAGCTCATGGAAGGGTCCTTACACCATTCAGGCCTACAGAGGAAACAATTTTTTCCTTCTTACTAATAGTGATGGATTAGACCTGCCAGGAGGACCTGTAAGTGGCAGGATGTTGAAGCATTACTTGCCACCTCAGTAGAGAGATCACCATTCCCTTCCATTGTACATATAGTTTCTTTTACAAGTATTTTTTGTGTAGGTTCTTTGGCCAGGTTTTTGAAGCCCGAAGAGAAGGCCCTAAGACACTGAATAATGTCATCAAAATTTGCAAAATAAAACAAGTTTGATAGCAGAAGAAGCTCTAGAGGAAGTTTTTTTAAGACAACAAGGAACAAGATTCTTGGCACCTCACAAGGAGGGTACCATCCCTAGGTGGAGCCACTGTTATAACCCTATAATTTATAGGATCAACTGTTGATTGTAATTTTGTTCCTTTAGTGTTGTTGACTTGCAGATATTGCTGCATTCTAAAAAAAAGAAAGAAAAGAAAAAAGAAAAAAGAAAGAAAAGAAAAGAAAACAAAGAAAAGAAATGAGAAAAATAAAAAGAGGACATAAAAGAATAAGGATAAATCCTTGTGAATTAATAATGACTTGATCCATAAAGTTTAAATATGGACAAGTCTTTTAAATTTAAGTATTTAGGATTAGTGAATAAGCTTGGCTATACTCTCTAATCTTAGCCAAGTAAATTAGTTTAGCTAGTGAATAAATTTGACCAAACAGTCTAATCTTGGTCAAATGACCCTAGGGTATAATATTTTCTTAGCCCAACAGTTTAAGCTGGGCTAAAGGTGCAAAGGCATGGGTTAGGACATAGGTTAGTTAGTTTCTCTTCAATAAAATGTGTAAGATGATCGATGAAAAATGCATGATTTTGATGGTGAAATGTTGTTTCCAACCCCATGGTGACAAAGCAAGGGAGGTAGTGCAAAAAATGCATAAAAAGATCATTAAGCCTAAGTTTGGTCTCATATACTGAAATGTGCCCCGAATATTAAAGATCGGGCCTAGATCTACGAATAAGCTTTCAACTCTCAGATCTACGACTCTGATGAGTTTTCAGACCCCCTCAATTGTTCTAGCTTTAACGGTGGAGAGGGGGGTCCGACAAGGTGATTAAAGTGTGTGCTCAGATCTACAGTCATCCCTCCAGTGTGCAAATGAACGGTCCACAGGATATTCCAGACCCCCCCGCCCCCCCGACCGTTCTACCTTTAACGGTGGGGGGGGGGGGGTCCGACATGATGGTTAAAGAACATGCTCGAAACAATGAATGATCTNAGATCAACAGTCAGCAAGAGATCTCAGACCCCCCCAACCTTTCTACCTTTAACAATGGGGTGGTGGGGTCTCGAATGAAGCAGTGTACATGCGAGCCCCATCCCTACGTCACATCATCTCATCACATCTTACCTCCCCACTCCACAAATTTACCTCCTACCATTTTTCTAACTCACCACCATCATCCAAAGATGCCACATCCCAAAAGAACTCTTTGCAAGTTCCATTTCATGACCCCGTTAGAATATCAGATCCATCTAACCGTTACGTGTCATATTATTTCATTCATCCCCCAATCACCATTCTGCACGTCAACCAAGTACACATGTCAAATGTATTTCACCCTGCCCTCTCTTGATATAAAGGATCTAATGACCATTTATTACTGGCCACATACTCGTTTTTCACCTGAACTATCCTTTTTCTCCCAACAAAAACCCCTTCACTAAATTCCAACCCTCTTTCGATGATTCGAACTTCACTCACACTCCCTGCCTATCAGAGACTCATTTTCCTTCACCTCTGCAACAACTCATCCTGCCATAGCTTTCGCCTACTAACGTGTGTTCAGTGTGCAGGTACCGATGGAAAATCAATGGCGCCCAAAAGTAAAAATCCAAATGTGGAGGAAAATCCTTTTCTCCCAACTCCTGTCTATCTCGATCGGATCCCATTAGCAGACAAAGACTATTTAATCTCATAAACCAGGTCCAAATTTGAATTTGTCAAGATAAAGTTGTGTTTTAAAGACACATTCATCGATCAGAGTGATGATATTGGGCTCTGGGAGTCAAGTTTCCCTCTATATATTTTTCCCCAAGTCCATCATTTTCCTGAATTCGCCCTCAAATGCCAAGTTCACTACCTCCCTGATCAAAGAGCCATAGTATCATCGTCTAGAGAAACATTTTTCCTTATTACACCCTAATCCATTGATCAAATGATGTAGGTCCCCAAAGCTGAACCCCGTTCTCCCCTCACCATTGAAATATTGACTGAAATGTATCAGAACCTGTCTTTTCCCCAAAGAGCACAAATTTTTCAGCTATTCTTCCACAAGATGCCCAATTTCCTAAGAAGAATCCTCCTTATCATTCCTCCATATTTTCTGAAAAGGGAAATCATATTATCTCAACACTGTGTTGTTTGCTCAGTTATTTCTTAGACGAATGGGTGGATGAACCTATCCTAGGTTTCCTATCCATTTTCTCTGTTGAAGAGAAAGTCGCCACCCAGTTTGATTTCAATAGTTTTTTGGCTGAAAACCTGCATGGGGAACTGGAAAATTTTCCTACAGAAGGCATGTTCTGGTATTCTTCAATACTGGCCTACATGTTTATGTTCTTTCAGGAAGACAAATTTCTTTTCTCATGCAGAAAATGGACAAGCACGAAAAACCACAACCAATAACTTTATGGATGTCATTGCTCAGAAGAAACTCCACTGAATTCAATTTCAAATAGTTCATCGAGTTGTTTTATCACCCAGTAGTAAGCATTCTTATTACAAGACCAGAACCGAGGATAAACTAGGAGATCCAAAGAGTTTCACACCTTTTGGATCTCACAAAGACTGGGGACTAGTTCCTATATTAGAATCACACGGAGATCAAAGTGTATTGGTGTGAACTAGCTCCATATAAACTACCCAACTATGTGCATGTTTGAATATTTGCAATAGAGTATATTCATCATATGATAAATTCAAATGACATTCATTTTGTGTCTCTAAAGAAAAAACAATAGATGGGGATTAAAGGGCAAATAGGACCGTTTATCTACAATAGTCGATCTATTGGGGAAGAGGCAGATAAACTATTAAAGGAAATGAAATTCAGCACTAGTTTCATTTGGCATTATGATCCAAGTGGGATCATTGCATAGATGAGATCCAAAAACAAAAGTTCACCTTATGCTCACACCCTCAAACTAGAAATTGAAAAGTATGTGAACCAGACAGAGTGGGAGGAAAACACTTTGGTAGATACTGAACAACATGAATCTCCTTAAATCTCTTTTTCATAGACTACCAATCCACATATACCAAAGGAAAAAAGGCGAAGAAAGGATTCCTCTCCTTCAATCACTGAGGTATCAACAAAAGATTTCTAGATATATAGCAAACGACCCAAAACCACTCATGCTATTCACAAGTCTGGTGATGAAGAGCCTTAATCTGAGCAAATGTATATAGCTTTGACCACCCAAAATCCACAAGCATTTGTACCTCTGATCATTTTCAAAAAATATGACATGATTAAAAATAAGAACCATATGCTGACCAACAACACTTATGCTCAGTTCTAGAATCAAACCTCCATAGCCCAACATACACTGTTGTCATATTTTGACACAGAGAAAGGAAGAATGCATCTAGGATTTCTGTAAGCACAAATGCCTCAATCGAAAAAGATCACTCACTACAAAAGGTCAACTATGTTTTTTGACACCAAACAATTCCATCCAGCTGACCAAATGGATTTTCATAGACAGAATGGAGAAATTTTTTTCTCCACATTGGCACATGCTTCCTCTATAATAGAAAAGTTATAGGTATGTCTAAACAATGTTTAGACCCATTTGAAGTTGTAAAACATATCCTCTTTTGCGAAGGATAACATAATAAAATCCTTAGAGGAGTTGGTGCTCAAGATTGGGTATGATCCCTCAAATGTAAAAGMAGTAGAGGAGATGATAAAGAAAATGAATGTTGACATTGCATCTCTGAGAAAACAACTGAAATTGCCACCAACAGAGGATTCACAAGCTAAAGAAATAGTTGAGGCAGAAGATGAGAAAGAGGAATTRTTGAAGGTAATCATGCAACATAACACACAGATAAAGGAAATGGAGGTAGAATTGGAAAGGTTATTGAAACAGAAGGAACAATCAACCCCGATGGAATTCATTCCATTGAGTGCAGTTCCCATTGCAGAAATCATTACAACAATTGTTCCCATGACCACCACAACATAAATTCCATCGGCAACTACATTGATAGCACTGGAAAATACTGTGGAGCTAGAAAATTCCATGGAGGATATGACTCTGCAAGGAACAAAGATCAATAGGCTGAAAATGGAGGTTGAAAGCCTCTAGGAACTCAAATCCTCATTCCAAACAAGATACAATGTTGAGAGACAAACGTTAGAGAAGCTTAAGAAGAACATACAACAAGTCCAGAGACAAACAGTGGTAGGTAAGACATTAGTAGAGGATAAGGAAAATATCTGGACATACATCTCCAATTCCGCAAATGAGATTTGGCCCATGGTGCAAATCATGTTCGAGCAACATGATCTGGTGCTAAAGAGTAGGCATGCCATCAATAGGATAAGAAGAGAGATGGATGAAATTCCCTCGGCAGTTAACGAGATCATCTAGTTTCTAAATTCAAAGACCAAGGAAGAGCTTGAAGAACTGAAAGTTGAAGACAGAACATAAACTATCCTTGAAGTATAAAGAGTTTTGACCAAAAGAGGATTAATGTTGCAGTTGGAGGAGAAAGCTCAGAGCATGGACATTGGAGTCCACAGATTTTTTAAAAAGCTTGAGGCCTTAGAGAAAAAGGGCCTTCCTGGCCTACTTGTCCTAAATGATAAATTGATGACTTTATCCAATTATAAGAAAAATATTTCCACCAGGGCCAAAGATAGTTCCAAGTTTTCAGGAATACAGGGCATCATCACAGGAAAAGCGTTATTGGAAACTTTGCATATTGACCTCAGCATATAACACAAAATCAAGTACATTTTCCTCACTAAGTCGAATTTTTCTAAGTACACCGAGATGGATGAAATCTACCGCCGACTATTGAAAGTTACCATCCCAAGAACACAAAGTTGGGATGAGCTGTGTGAATTGATTGAGTAAAGGTAAATCTCTCGTCCAATTTAGCGTCCAGTGCATTCAAAAGTCATTTGAATAAATCACCAACGGTCTTCCCCAAAATCAACATGGGATATTCGACACATCATCATCAGTTACTATATTTCTCCATCTTGTTAGCTAGTTAGTTAGATTTAGAGTCTGCCACATCCTAATCATTAATGACAGGTTCGTTTGTAATTTTGATTATAAATATTTCAAAATTAGAAGTAATGAGGCTTTATCTTTATGCCCAAGCAAGATGTAATCGTTGTAATTTTTATCAAGAGGTTATTCCAGTAATACAAAGAGATGTTTCATAGGATTCTTGTGTGTTAGTTGTTGGTGAAGTTTCCTCTTTCTTCATAAAAAGTTTTTCTTTCTGAGTTATCATGTTGTTTTTCTAATCTAATATTTAAAAGAAGTTAAAGTTGCAGAATTTGCCATTGTGTACTATGTTCTTAATCTTTTGTAGATTTAAAAGTTTTCCTTCTGATGTTATAACAAATAAATTCTTAAATTCTTTTTTGTTCTAACTGATATCTCACCTTTTTCGGCAATACGTCATTTTATTCCTAAAGAATCCAGTAGTTGCACTATCTCGCCCTATAAAACAAATCTTCTAAAAATTGTCCTTTGACCTCAATTTTATAAAACAAACCCCATATCCCAATGGAAGCATAAGTGTATTTCAACCATTTTATTAAAAAACAATACAAACAACTCGGTTCTATTCTTTTTTACTAGCCTAAGATCTGAAAATCCAAACAAATCTAAATTTTACAGAGAGATCCCTCTCTAAAAATGGTAGGGCTAGCTCCTAGTTTTGAAGTGGTTGGTTAAGGTTACCTTTGATAAATTTCTTCTTGCCTCACAACAACCTCTGGGAATTTACAGAGTGATAACATGTTGAGTATCACTTTGTGAGAGACATGGTTGAGGAAAAGAAGGTGTTGTTGGAAAAGGTTGACACTTTGAAGAATGTTGCAGATTCATTGACAAATTTTGTGAGAAAAAAAAAGTTCTCCTGGTGTAGAGTAACAATGGGAATTTCTTCCCTGGATTTTTGACTATATAATCCCTTGGACCACCAGATGCAAAGAAAACAACAAGTGGGAGAATGTTGGGTATGTGTTATATTATTTGCATGTCTTTGTTTGGGTGCGTCAGGTTCAACAACTGCATCTAATGATCCCTCTAGTAGCTCACTTTGTGTCATGTGCATAGGGCGCTTTCTTAGGGGGGTCCCACGGGGGGCAGGTATTCCCCCCCTGGTTACATGCCGTGTTTGGGGCAACGCCCCAAATTTTGTTTTTGGGCAATTTTTGCTATTTTTAGCACTTTACTAAATTAATTTCGGATTAATGGATTAGGGTTTTGGTATCTACAGAATACCTAAAAACATTGTATATATTGTATGGTGAATGGTGAAATTCAATAATGAATATAAGAAAATTTTTCACGGTTGAGGGTTTCTGGTATAAAATATCTTTGTACTTTGTGTATGAGCCATTGATTAAATTTTGTTTTTATTAAGAATCTATATGCATTGTTTTACTTCACATTTTTAAAACTTACACATAATCGAGATATTAGCCTTCAACTTCTTCAGATCTTCAACTACGTTGTACTCTAGTTCATGTGATTCTCGCATATGGATGCTAATAGGGTTCTTACGAGGAGAAAAAGGTTCTTTCGAGTGATCGGGAATTGACCTTTCCCATGAAGTTTTAGTGGTAGTAGGATCCTTTGAGACAGGAGGAACTTTAATTCTAGTTTGCACAACCAAGATCTCTACAGATGGTTTTTGAACTTGAAATAGGTCATTAGAGCATAATTAGGTCAGGATCCCATATCAACATAGTTGTATATTCGGGTGGGTCAATCTCTTCCTGGTCAACAACATTCATAACCGAACTTCTTGGTTGTTCAGTTAGGGAAACCTCGTCTAAAAACCGATTAGCCATCAAATTTATGGCATGCACCCATTGAGGGAAGTCTCTTTTAGAGTGGTTTTCCTGGTGATAAGTATAGAAAGAATCATATGTGACACTCCCTAGATCAATATTCAAGTGATCTTGGGGAGGTTCAATAGCTTTGAATGACGGGTTCCTTTTAAAGAAAGGATTATAGGGAATTTGGCCTTGGTTTCCTTCCTCTGTGTTTCTCTTCATGTCTATGACCTCGTTTGATAATTTATTAACCATACATTGTAAATCTTCTATGTCTCCATTACTCTTGTCGGGAGTCTCTTCCGCTTGTTTCCCTGGCGGTCTAGTGAGAAGGAGTCCTCTCCTGGGAGGAGGTTGAACTTATTTCTTAACTAAAGAGACATGGCCTTCTTTACACCCTTTCATATGGAATTGTATCATTTTAGCTTCTTCAAAATTTTCATCTAAGGTTCATTTGGCAACCCTCTTCACGAACATGGAAACTGAAGTTGGGAGCGCATTAGCGTGTAATTCAATTTGCAACTCCTGAGTTGGCTTGGCTTTGGGATGGAATTTGTTTAAAATGGTCATAAATATTTGATTGAAATATTTAACCTTCTCTTTCGAAGTCATGGTGGTAGAGAACAAATCAATCATCAGAGCTCCTATAGTAGTCTCTTCTGCAAATTTATCTAGAAAATATTTTTGAAACTTTGTCGAGCTAGTTATGGATCCTACAGGTAAGTTAAAATACCATGTGGAGGTTGATTTACGAAAAGTGTATGGGAATAGCCTGAAAAATATGTCTTCATGCTAGACATTCATAAGCCTGATCACTAGTATAAATTTCTTGATATGATCTTCATGCAATCCTGAGGTTTTGGGATCAAACTTAGGAAGTAACTTCTCTAGATGTCAGGGAAGGTTATGGACTAGTCCTGGGAGGGACAAAGAATCTCTCTCCAACTAGGGTTGATTTTTCAGAGGTGGGTTCCTCCTTTCTTCATTATGGTTTTTATTTCCTTCCATTTCTTCAGACTCTGAGTTAAACTCCTCCTCTCTTGAAAAATCACTTGGTTCACAAGACATCGTCGACTAGCGTTTCGGGTATCATATCAAGAGGATCTTGGATTTCAGTGATTGAAAAATCTATTAAGTCTTCTGTCGTGTGCACGAAAACTTCATCGGGAGTATTGACCATGGGCCTACTTATCTTTCTTCTTATAGGAAGTATCAGAGCTAAGGAAAACACACTGATCTATTAGGTGTATTCTCTTGTGATTATTTTGAATTGATTTAATTCCTCATGAGGAAGAGCATAAGGTATTTCAGTATGAAAATATTCTTCTGCGAGCTGGGGTGTGTTACTCATTTTAGGAGTACTCAGTGTGTCTGGGCTGTCTTGGGAATGACTAGCCATGCATGTGGGTTGTTTTGAATCTATAAGTTGTTTGAAATACTACGTAAAATATATATCCAACCATTCATTCTTAGGCCCTCCTTCTAGCACCAATTTTTTGCTGGGTCCTAAATCCATTTATTCAACATTAGGAACCAAACTGTCCACTGGGGCCCAATTAGAATCTGCAGCATTTAATAGTGGAATGGTTCTCCAGATCTTGCGATCCACCCAATTTATTGATGGGATTTATTTTTTCTTGTGAAGGATCTTCCTTCAGCCTAGACTATCTCTTTTGTATTTTCTCTAGGATGGGACCGATATGAGATGTAAGCCAGTATAAACAAACTTGGGAACAAAACAAAACTAATTTCTAACTATTGGGTAAGAGGTTCAACTTGGGATAACCCGTTTCTCAAGCATGCAGACTACAATTTTATACCACAGACCTTGTAATAATACATTAACCATATGAGCATCCAATTACTGTTTGAGAAACTAATTACCACAAATAAAAAACATATGCTATAAGAGAATGGAAAGAAAAATAATTCACCTGCTTAATTATCCATCACATAATAACACCACGATTCATCTTCATCATTAAAGTAAAGAACAACAAAATATTGCACCAGATAACTTGACAATAGATTAAATATCTCTCACTGGTTACAGCACAATTCATGAAACGATATAGGAAATAGTTCTTCTCCACGTCCAATCACATGCATTTCATGAGAATAATTTTGTCTCTGGTCCAGAAGGACTTATCTATTAATGATAGCTTGGAAATAATTATTGACAAAACCAAAACAGAAGAGTTTCTTTCAAAATCCATCCACCTTTAACTAATTGGTCATTGTTCTTATTTATAACATAAACTTCAATTGAAAATAACGGCTAAGTGTAGTTTAAACAAAACAAAATTTTCCATGTGGCGCTCTCTTCTAAGAGTTTCTTTAACAATCAACTCAAAATATCCCTTCGAAAGGGTGGATTTTCTCATACTATGACCAACTGATAAACAACTCATCGCAAATTTAGGCCCATGGAAATATGTGGTGCTCCATCAGAGCCACGTAAATTCCTCTGACCTCCACCGTATGTGCTCGATACTTAACTAGGATGATGTTTAACTATTGTAGCACAGTCCGAGCTCCAATCGGATTTTACATAAATATTTTCACTTGTCCTGGCATTGTGTTGGTCACCTTTGCTAGCTCTTTGGCCCATAATAAATCTTGCTTGGTATACGATTTGACTATGTCGCACAAGTCGACGAAGTTGTCGGGGGTGCCAAAATCTGGGAGTCCGATATCCTTCATATCCTTGTTAATTTTCCTCCAATGTTTCTCTCATTTGGCCCACTGCTCTTTAATTTCTTGGTATGTCTCCAGAGAAGTATTAACCCAATACCCGACTGATCGCTTCATGTGATCAAGACTACTTTTTCCTAGCACTCGGATGCTGTGTTCTTCTTTATCCCAGCCCTGTTGAACTTCCTCAATGTATTCGAATCTCTCCATGGCTTTTTGTGCCCTTTCATGCCACTACTCCATATCCTTACATGTTATGAGTTCCATGAGAGTGTCTTCCTAGAGCTCCATTGTCTTTGCGGTAAACATTTTCCTCTCTTTTTTGAATTGGCTATAAGCTTCCTCGAACTCACTGCTCAGGTATACCATGGTCTAAGTGGCGCCTTAATAGTATTAATCTAGATGGTGCAAATGTTCTAGTTCCTTCAGGGTGATGGCTATCTCCTTTTCATGTCATTTGGCTCTGTCCAAGGTGGCATCTGAGAGCGCCATCCCCAGGCCAAGGAGCTCATATGTTCTGGCATTTTTCTGTGTTTATCAAGTTTTCCTCTGTAGTGATGAGGATGGAGCGATCCAAAATGATCCTCCTTTTTATTGTAGTTATCTAGATGATGGAATTTTTCTTTCCATCATAGCAGATCACAAATATACCAGCTACCTCATCCAAAGGTTTGGTAATCTGTTGATCACCCCAAGTGAGTGTGTTTCCCAAATTCCCGGTGTTGTATACCTGCTCAAGATCGGGTTCTTGAACTTTCTCATTCTACTCTGACGACCTGACCCCCACCTGTCTCTTGTCGGGGGTCTGAGTGTCGAGAAGAATAGAGGCATTGAGAAAATAATCGATACTTACTTGTTCGTCAGCCATTGAAACATCGATTTCCTTTTGCAGGAATCATTCCTTTGTCTTATCTGGTTCTGACTTGTCCTTCGAATTGTCTGCTCGGGTTTCCAGCGCATTGAGCCTCTTGGTGTCAGGAAGACTTTTTCCTTCTATTTCCTTTTGTTGGACCTCCTAGGTTTGGAACTCGGGAGCAGGAGAAGAAGTCTCCTCAGGTCCATTTTCTTCTTGGACATGTACAGGGGTCCCGCAAGATGCCTTTGGGCTTTCATCATCACTATATATATTTATAAACTTGCTTAAAGGATTAGGCATGTTTGTTTCTACTGATACCCAACCTATCTCTGGTTGATTTGTCACACCTACCGATGATCTAGTCTGTGCCATTGTGGATTCAGGTTAATCTGACCTGTTGATGTTATCAAGGTTCATGAAATTAGGTCGCTTGGCCCTGCCGGGATTTCTTTTAGGTTATCAGTCAGAAGCCTTGGCAATATGACAAGGTTTGGGTTATCCCACATTCACTTCATTATTTTTTGGGCCTATTGATACATGAGTCCCCCCATCCCCTGCACATATTGAACCTCAGAGAAATTCCTATCTTGTATCAGGGTTACCTGAGAAATCTCTGTTGTTTCGGTGGATTTTTTAGGAGCTTCCACCACTTCAACTGATTCGGGTGCTATCCTTTCTTCGATGGCACTAAGGATTTCTTGAGCCAATTGTTTCGAGACTGTCACTTTCTCATCCCAACTCATGGCCTTAAACCTGGTTTCTTTAGGGTCAACCATCCTTGCCACCACCTCATCCCAGATTTGATCATTTTCGGGGAAGATCTCATCCTCAAACCTGTTATGGGCATATGGCTAGCAGGATGATACCTATGACACATGCTTCAGGACTAGACCCTTGGGGTGAGGCCTGCGAAAATGACCATTATGGAATCATAAATCCAATTGGATTAACTCTTATTTCTTGGCCTGTGCAGTGTCCTTTACCATGTAGAAACCAATATGAAACCCATACTGTATAAAGGCCTGGTTATTATCCTTTACCAAAGTAGCATTTTAACCTTGCAGGATGGTCTAATAACAAATTTCCCCTGCAACTAGTCGATCGGGGAAATATACAGGTAACAAATGGGGTGATCTGGTGGCGCCAAAAACCATGATGTTGGTATCAAACTCATCCAGATACCAATGGCCAACTTTTGATACAATCCTTTTGGTTGCATCTAACATCCTTGGGAACTCTTTCTTGAACACAAAAAATAAAATATGTGCGATAAACTGATCGCAGATGAGAGAGTAGGATTTCTTGTACCTATTCTCCCAAAAGATGTTAAAATACACATGGACCATGAGATCTGATGTGTATCATGTCAAGTACATTCTGTCAAACAAATTTCTAGCAAATATGATGTCCAATAGATAAGAAGCCATATAGAAGGATGTGGTTTCTCCGTCTTTCAACATTTGTGCCTTTCGTATGAAAGTGCTCAGCTGTTTGGAGAGGATGGCACCCCATTTAAAACCTATTATGGAAATAGATATTGTATAATCTAGAAGCATCCAAGACTATGAAAACCTGGAGTAGTCTTTCTTCCCATGCAATCGACAGAGGAGGGCCATTATATAGATGTATGACTCCCTCATGTTAACAGTTGGGTACCAGCTGAAGGTCCAATTGGTGTTTTTTTTATCCTCTCTCCACCACAATGCCATCGATTTGCTAATGTCATTTTTCTCATAGAATCCTACAACAAAATCAGTATTTATCCATTCTTCCAGCTCTCTGATCTTGTAGTAATTTTGAACTTCCATTGGGAGGAATACCCCAACAAACTCGCCATTTTCATCATTAATCAAACATGTTTGTGTGTTAGTGTGATTGATAAGCCATTTCATGAGTTTGATGTAGGGGAATACTAGAGTCTTTCTCACCACCATGTGTAGATATGCCTTTCAGAAATTTGAGAGGACTTCATCATCGAGTCTTCTCGTATTAGGATCGTTTTGCGGGGTGTATTTTGGGAATTCCTCCCACTTGATTTTATTGAAAATTTCTTCCCAACGCAAGAATGTTTTCTGGTCCCAATGTTCACCTCTATGTCTCCAAAGACTGGGGGTTGAACGAAATACTTCTTGGTGGTTGTTTTGATAACAAGAATTGTCTTTGGAGAAAATTCCAATTGGCTTGCAACCGATGGGGAGGAAACTTCCCCCACATTTGGTTCTTGTAGCTTTGGTGTGCTTGGATATTTCTTGGTGGTGGTTTTCTTCAGAGGCATCATTATTGCAATAGAAAATGATTCTTTAGGAAAGTGTACAGAGTAACATTGGACAAAAATGTATGAAATGAAGCATAAAATATCCATAGACCGGTACATACCTGTAACACTTTCTAAATTGTTCCTTAATACTCACTCGACCTTGGAAGTTATCCCCAGACTTCTCGTCTCACTCCTCTGGATTTTTCGAACACCTTCGTGCACAGAATAGCCTTGTTTACAATGACTCAAAATAATATAATGGGAGACATCCTACCAGATGTATCAACCAATTAATGTGGGTAATGGGTGAAATTCAAAACAATATACTGCCGAATATCTACAAATAAATTCTATGTGGGTTGACAGTGGAGGTGCAGAGGGAGATGCATTGTATCAAAATATTCAAATGATCCTTTTTATTCGCACACAAATTAGAAACCAATGTGATATTATGGAATTAATTAACCCTTTAAATGCATTGTATCTTGCGTATCTTAGAGCTAAAATGTCCCATCGCATCATTTTCTTAGTGGGCAGATTGGGAATCGACAATATCATTATGCATGATTCCATTGGTATCCTCCTGATAAAACTTTCGACGCTGACAAATTTTGTCGTACGATGTTGACATGGTAAAACTAGTTTGGGGTGGGATGTGGGTGTCAATATTTACTAACAACTCCAGGGAAGACTAGATTGTATATCTGATCACTCATGAAATGACTGATGGAAACATAGGACATGTGGTTTGACAATATATCTCAGTCGGATTCATGTCTTTCAATAGAAGACGTGCATTAAAATAAACCTGGGATTGTCGAAGCTGGAAGGTATTGGGGTCGACGATTGGGGGTTCACTTATCACATCCTCCATGAGCTATCCTTCCAAAAAATCCCCGATTATGGAAGGTATTTGGTATTATCTCTCAAAGATAGTCCCATTGCGTAGTTCCTTTATGGATTATCATGGTCGAAAACACCCGATGCTGAAAATGTTTTGGAAGTCGACAATCGGTGATATCATTTCATTCTTTATGAGCACTTACTCTTTTAGTCATTAACCGATGCCGAAGGGATCTTTCATCGATGATATTCTCAGTGATTCTTGTCATGAAAGAAATCTCGTGTCTGTCGATGCCGATGAATATTGAGTTGACAAATTCAATGAACAGACAACGAATGCTTGTCATTGATGGAAACAGTGAATATGACAGGCAAACAGAAGACAAGTTCAGAGCAGTGAATGATCAAACGCGACGAGAGCCGTTAGATTTGGTGCAAGTTCACCGACAACCGTCAAATCTACAGAAGCTGCGAGGGAGATAAACCATGGGAGCAAGAAGATAAGTCTCGACAGGCATCGGGATATTAACCATCGGGAAATCAGAGTTCTCGAAGTCGTGTGGATTGGGACAGCAGCAGTTGCAAAATCCTGACGGGATCTGGACCGTCCATTCATGTGGACACGTGGCAGCGATCGAGCACCACTGGGAGAAGCTCGATAGGAGGCTTCATCGGAGAATCAGGGATCGGGACTTTGAAATGTCCAATTCACTTGACATCAAGAACCTCGAAATCGTGAAATGCGATTTAATCGAAGCTGTTGAATCCAGAATGAACCTGGACCGTAGATCCTACCCCGTGTCGGAGTTTTGGGGATCGGGACTTTGAAATGTCAATAAGACACTGCAACAGAAACTCCGAAATCGTGAAATGCGATATTGCGATTCAATCGCAACCGTTGAGTCAAGATCGCAGCTGGACCATTGATTCTTTGCATGGAGTATCGGGGATTGTGATTTTGAAATGTCAAAATCTCTTGACAATGAGAACCCCAAAATCGCGATATGCGATTTCGCGATGTAATC
>JASDQU010739757.1:6389-25853 GCA_032191745.1 Picea mariana | reverse complement strand
GAAAAGAAAATTACTTTATGTTCATTATTAATGACTATTCTAGACTAACTTGGGTTGCCTTTTTGAAAGAAAAATATGAAGCACTTGAAAAACTCAAAGTGTTTAAGGCTTTGATTGAGAATCAAACAGGAAAAAGGTTAAAGGCAGTAAGGTCTAATAGAGGAGGAGAGTTTAGTTCTGGAAACTTCAAAGAATTCTGTGATAAAAATGGGATCAAAAGGGAGTACACAATTCCAAGGACTCCACAGCAAAACGGAGTTGTTGAGAGACAGAAAAGGTCAGTACAGCAAATGGCAAGATCTATGATGAATGAAAAGAACATACCTCTGACATATTGGGTGGAAGCAATTCATACAGTTGTTCATATCCTTAACAAATCTCATCTCAGACCACACAGTGACAAGACCCCTTATGAACTTTGGTTTGGAAGACCTGCTTCAATCAAACATTTTAAAGTTTTCGGGAGCACATGTTATATCAAGAACAATGATGAAAATATTGGCAAATATGATGACAGGGATGATAAAGGTATTTTCTTGGGTTATGCTACAAACGGTAAAGGGTACAGATGCTACAATAAAAGACTGCATAAACTAGTTGACTATATAGATGTAAAAGTTGATGAAGAAATTCGAGTCAGAAATATAAGCAGTGATGAACCAAGAACAAAAGATACAGTTGAAGATGAAGATGAATAGGTCCAAGGATCAGAAAGTGAAGAGGATAGATTAGATGAAGATGTGAACATTCAAACTGATACAAGTCAACAGAAAGAAGCAAAATCTCCTCTCAGAATTATCAGAAATAATCATCCTGAAAAACAGATAATTGGGGATATAAATGAAGGAGTTCAGACTAGAAGGAAACTGATTAAGGACACAGAACAATCTCATGTTGCCTTTTTATCTATGACTGAACCTACAAATTTTGAGGAAGCTAGTCAAGAAGAAGATTGGATTAGAGTAATGAATGAAGAGTTGGATCAGATTGAGAAGAACAATACTTGGGAGCTTGTCCCTAGACCTAAAAATAGGAATGTAATAGGTTCCAAATGGGTATTCAAGAATAAAATGAATGAAAAAGGACAAGTTGTTAGAAATAAAGCCAGATTGGTCTGTAAGGGATATGCACAAGTGGAAGGTCAAGACTTTCATGAAACGTTTGCACCAGTGGCAAGATTAGAAGCTATTAGAATGTTTCTTGCTTATTCTTGTCATAAGAATTTCAAAGTTTATCAAATGGATGTTAAGTCAGCATTTCTTAATGGAGATCTAGAGGAAGAAGTATATATGGAGAAACCTGAAGGATTTTCATTGACAGACAATCCCAATTATGTTTGTAAGCTGAAGAAGGCCTTATATGGACTAAAAAAAGCACCATGAGCTTGGTATTACAGACTGGAAAAATTTCTACAAGAAAAAGGGTTCAAGAAAGGTACTATTGACAGTAACCTTTACATTAAAATTGAAGGTGATGATTTACTAGTTGTTTTGGTTTATGTAGATGATATTGTTTTTGGCTGTACTAATCAATCATTTGTCTAGTGGTTTGCTAAATCTATGCAAACAGAATTTGAAATGTCTATGATAGGAGAACTGTCATATTTTCTTGGTTTACAAGTAAAACAAAGCTCTGCAGGAATTTTTTTTTCTCAAGAAAAATATTTGAAAGAGATATTGAAGAAATTTAAGATGGAAGATTCCTCTACAGTCAGCACACCTATGGTGGATGGTTGCAAGCTGAGCAAATATGATATCTCACCTGATGTTGATCAAAGGACATATTGTTCAATGATAGGCAGTCTTCTGTACATCACAGCGTCTCGTCCTGATATAATGCAAGCTGTTGGAATGGTAGGGCGTTTTCAGTCTGCTCCTAAACAAAGTCATTTGACAACTGTCAAGAGAATATTTAAATACTTGAAGGGAACAATGACTTATGGACTGTGGTATCCTAGAAATCAGAATTTCCAGTTAATTGCTTAGATGCAGACTGGGCAAACTGTGTTGATAAGAGAAAAAGCACCAGTGGAGGAGCATTCTTTTTGGGTGACTCATTAGTTGCATGGCTTAGTAAGAAGCAAGGATCTATTTCATTATCCACTACAGAGGCAGAATACATTGCTGCTGCTACTTGCTGCACACAAATTTTATGGATGATACAAACTCTTGTAGATCTGAAGGTTACTTACACTGATCCTATTCCAATTCATTGTGATAACACAAGTGCCATTAGTATCTACAAGAATCCTGTTCTTCATTCCAAGACTAAGCATATTCTAATCAAGTACCATTCTCTCAGAGAACAAGTTACAAACAGAATTGTTCAACTAAACTATATACCTTCTATAGAACAGATTGCTGATATCTTTACTAAACCATTAGCAGCAACTCTGTTTGGATATCTTCGTCAAAAGTTGGGGGTTATGATTTCTGGTGTTTAAAATGTTCACCTAGTCAGGGGGAGTATTGATTGAATATCTGGTGATGTTTATAGACGACAGGGGGAGTATTTTCTGCAACAAGATCAGTGGAAGAATGTTTCTTCTTTGACATTGATGTCAAAGGGAGAGAAAGGAGTCGAGTTCGAAATTTTTCGGGAACAGAGTCGAGCCTAAATGGCCAAATGCAGAGGAGAGTTGGGTCTGGAGTTGGGTCTGAATGCAAGTGTTGCCATCAATGCCAAAGAGGGAGATTGTTGGTAAATTCAGTGAATAGACAATGAATGCTTGTCATTGATGGAAACAGTGAAGATGATAGGCAAATAGAAGACAAGTTCAGAGCAGTGAATGATCAAACGCAGCGAGAGCCGTTTGATTTGGTGCAGGGTCACTGAAATCTGTCAGATCTGCAGAAGATGCGAGGGAGATAAGCCATGGGAGCAAGAAGAGAAGTCCCGACAGGCATCAAGATATCGACCATCGGGAAATCGGAGTTCTCGAGGTCGTGTGGATTGGGACAATAGCAGTCATGAAATCCCGACGGGATCTGGACCATCCATTCGTGTGGGTGAGTGGCAGAGATCGAGTGCCACCGGGAGAAGCTCGACAGGAGGCTTCATCGAAGAATCGAGGATCGGGACTTTGAAATGTCCAATTCACTTGACATCAAGAACCCCGAAATCATGATCACAGTCGTTGGATAAGAAGTGATCTGGACCATTGATTTAACCTCTTATCGGAGTTTCGGGGATCGATATTTGTAAGTGACAAAAACTCTGATCACCAAGAGTGCCGAAATCGTGATGTGGGAAATCCCGATTGGATCTCAACTGTTGGATCAAGTATTGATCAGAGGGTCACTGTTCTCTCTCACAGTTAACTACTGAGTTTGGATTCTGTTAGCAAAACAGACTCATGATGACGAATCCGTTAGTGTTTCAGTTGCTAGGACAGGTGTTCTTGTTTTGGCAGAGGGAAGGCGAAGTTGAACTGTCGGGGAGGTATGCATAAAAGAACATGAGACAGATTGTGCAATGTTGGTAGTTCAGAATGTGAAAAAGAATGAAACTGTAAGAAAAATAGATGAGAGAATGCGCAAAAGGAGATTGAACATAAGAGAAGAATGACAGAAAGAGGAGAAGTATAACAGAATGAAAGAAAGAGAAAATGCAAAGCAGAATAACTGAACAAGTTGAAGCAGAGAAGAAGGAGAGCACAAGTTGATGCAGATCATACCTGCTGAACAGACAGAGGAAGAGAAGAGCAGCAGAACAATGAATAGAAGACCAGATTTACAGAACAAAGAAAGATTGGTAAGAACTGATTTATCTGTAAAGTTGAATGTTTATTTAGCCATTAATATTTTAGGGAGGTAGGGAGGTTCTCGGGAGGATTGTTGTCCTCAGAGGTTCAAGTGGGTGCTTGAACACATGGAGTTGTAGCTTCCATCTGGTTGCAGCCAGAGAAACCAGGGTGGCAGGGTGGTGCTAGGGAGAACAAGTGTTCTCTGTTATACAAGTTGGAGCCTGTGTAACTGGAAGTTGGTGCTTCCATCCAGTTGGTTCTGGAACTTTTAGGAAGTTGGTGCTTCCATCCAGTTGGTGCTGGAATATTCAGGGAGTTGGTGCATCCTTCTAGTGGGTGCTAGAGAAACCAGAGAGTTGGTGCTCTCAAACAAGTTGCAGCTTGTAAAACAAAGGTAGTAGCTTCACTTTGAGTTGGTGTTCAATTGTAGATGATGTACAGAACTGAAAAGAATACCTATCATTTCGAAGAAGAAGAGGTTTTCTCCCTTTATGGGTTTCCTCGTGAAAATATATCTCTGTGTATACTTTATGTGTGACTAATGTTCTTTATTTTTACTGTCCCTATACTGTATATTGTTGATGATCACTTGAAGAAAGATTAATAAAATTTTAAAAGGAATAAAATTGTTTAAGCTCATAAACAACTGATTCACCCCTTCTCTCAGTTGTTTTTAGTATTTTCAACATATTGGGACTCGAGAACTTTGGTTCTCTCTAGTGTTTTCTTTCACGCTTAATCCTTATCGATGTCAAATTCCTTAAGCCCATCAGGGAAAGTTTTGACTGTCAATTATCTAATTTAGATATTAGTATTTTAAGTTAACGGTTTTTGCATGGTCACGAAAACTTGGAAATACTTAAATGGAAAAAAAATAATAAGAAAAGGAAACATTCTTTATACTGATGTAGAATTAGATAGTGCAAAATCAGATGGTATCCAAAAAGTAAAAATTGACATAGGCTTTTTAGGGTGTGTTGAGTTCTCAAGACAATCTAGCCAGAATTTTGGTACCAAGCCATTGTAGAGGTCCCATCGGCCTTCAATGGCTATGGGAGGGGTTTCTTCGGGCTCTCATAGTGTTAAGAGCATCCCTAATACACATCACAATTCATTCCTCACTTGTTGCGCTCTTCTCGCAGGGTAGTTTGGCTTCCATGATTTTTCTGCCATCATCACTCTAACCTTATGTATCCTCCTAGCCTCAACTCACCTCCTACAAACCAGGAACATCCATATCACTTTTCTTTTCTTGGGATCCTCCACCTCCCTCTGCTACATCCTGCCTCTTCCCACAACTTCCCTTCACCCCTCCACCTCCTCCCTGTCCCCCCCAGCATGCCACACGAGCACGGAAATCCCAAGAGGAGTGCTAGGAAAACTAACGCCCTCTCTCTGGTTACCAGGCTCATCGCCTCCCAAAGAGCTCTCATAACTCACTTTGGCCATCCCCGCCACTCTACCCTGAACAATTAGTCTTCCTTGCTTCAGTCTCTGGAGGCATGCGAGGTGAAATTGGAAACAACATCCTCCATGACGCACTTTTCCTCCTCGGCACCTCCGCCTCTACATCACATTCCCAACATAGTCAAATAGTATAAGCCACCTCCACCTCTCCATTACAACTCCAACATAGTGATGGAGGAAGCGCCACCTTTGGTTTTGCAATATAGTCCAAACAACGTGAAGGAGCAGGCTCCACCCTTGGGTGAGTTCCCCCCCTCAGCCACCCACTTTCTCACCCCCCCAGTTTTCAAGCTAGGAGAGACCCACTATGGTGATGGGAGCTGCCAAGTGGAGGAGGAGATCCCTCCAATTTGGCAGCTAGCAAGCACAAAAAAGGAAAAAATTGCATCTAGCAGCAACGAGACAGATAAGCAAGAATAGGCTCCACACTTT
Source organism: Picea mariana (assembly GCA_032191745.1). Taxonomy (NCBI): domain Eukaryota; kingdom Viridiplantae; phylum Streptophyta; class Pinopsida; order Pinales; family Pinaceae; genus Picea; species Picea mariana. The sequence continues at coordinate 20,209 of JASDQU010739757.1, read as the reverse complement.
TCCAACCACCTCGAAGAAGAGAACCTTGAGCTCCTCTTCGGGATTAGGCAATGGTAGGTTGACCAAATGCATAGCCAAATTGTCATCAGTCCAAGACTAGAAATTCTGCTCGAGGCACTCATAGATGCTCCAGTGCAAGCTCGGTGCCCAAATTGCAAACAATGATTCACTCCAACTTACACCATCCATGGACAACCAGGTTCTGCCATGGACTAAAGCAACTCACCCCAGGTTACAATCTTTTTTTATTTTAGTTATAACGTCAGTGGTCTAATTTACCACTACGACAGGCCAAATTTTTCTCATTTTGTCAGAGTATAATTAGATCAGTAATGGCAGCTCTATATATGGCCAACCTTATATTAGGTAGAGGGAACTAGGTTCCTGCAAAGCGATTTTCCATGTAATTTTTGTATAATTTCTTAAAATCATGGCAGCGCCAAAATTAATCGAAGCCACATGTTTTGGTTGCCCTCCTATGGCGGAACAGGTCGCTACCAAGTGTCAGTGTATTGCGGAGAAGTGATATAATATAAGGTCTCTTTTTATTTACAAAAAAAAAATCATTTACCCTTTTTCTTCTTTAATTAAAAATTAATTTAGCAAGTGTAGATGAAACCACCATTTACCCTCTTTCCCCCCCTTTTTTTTAACTAAAATTAAATTAGTAAAAATAGATAAAAACAACCATTTCCATTTTTTAAATTTTAATCATCCATTATAATTTTGAATTTAATAAATAAATTGAATTTATTACCCCCCGTTTCTTGTTACATGTTTAAATATGATTATTATTTTGACCACATGTTTTACTTAGAACTAGATTTTATTTTCACTAGGTTGGGCAACATTTTATTAGGGAAATTGTTTTTAAATATTACTTATCAGATCATTCAGTTTAAGGCCGACTGGGTTTATTCACTTACCCTATGAAATCGTGACATTCCATTCAGGACACACTATGTGCTCCAAGGGTGCCACTCACCTCTTCCATTTTCCTTGTGTGACATGCCCTTCAGGATGCACTACATGCTCCAAGGGTGCCACTTGCCTCTTTCTATTTTCCTTGTGTGACATGCCCTTTGGGAAGAACTACGTGCTCCAATGGTGCCAATTGCCTCTTGACTGACTTGGTAGACATAAAAAACCCCTGGAGTCTATACTCTGCCAGGTGATCTTGTGGGACCCTTTGAAACAAAACTTGTTATTAAAAGATGAAATAGAAATATTTAAGAGTATCCCTACTCCATAAATAATGGAGGAATATTCCCATAAATTCACCTTTCAGCCTAAACTTGCACAATCACCCACCTCACCACCGACACCTAGAAATTTTGCAATTCCAAAGAGACACCCTAAGTAGTCTTAAAGCGTAATCAATCTCGGGTTTCAATTATTTTTTGATATCCTAGGGGATGACCAACTTACATAGAAGTTGCACAATACCTTGTACACAATACTAAGAAATGAGGGAATACCAGAATCCATCAGAAGGACCAACCTCCTTGAGAATAATACCTAGAGAATACAAAGAAGAAAGGTGTGAACAAGAAAATAATTTAGGTTAGAATCCCATCTAGATGATTTTGAAATAAAATATGTCATGCTATATTTGGGATCCGATGTCAAAATCTTACTCAAAAATACCTGGGAAGCTTTGGGAAAACCTCGATTAGTGTATTCCCCTATCCAATTAAGAATGGAAAACCAATACTTCATTTTCCCAGTAGGAAGGATGGAAAATGTAGAAATAGATTTTGCAGGAGTTAAAACCACATATGATTTCAAGGTAATTGAAGTCATGGGAGATAAGGATCCCTAGCCTTCTCTACTCAGAATTGATTGGGCATACGACAACTATGCTATAATTGATCTAAAGAAGGATACCATGATGCTTGAAGCAGATGGGGTAAAAGTGGTTCAACCCTTAGATCCGTATGTAGGGAATCAAATGCTCTTACTCTTGACCATTATATATGTATGTAGAACCGGTGGACAACAATATGGAATAATGGGCTCTTGACCAATTATATTCCATAACAATAGGAACAACACCAAATTACATAAATCCCATTGCATATTAGAGAAGCATCCAGTCTACTGACGAGGATTGATAATTATCATTTGACAATTGGCAACAAGGCTCATATGAACGATTCTCAATACAATGCACAAATTTCAAAGTAGTGATATGAATCGAAACCGATATCAGCGAACACCCAACATATGATGATACCTCATAGGTACACATTTTTATTGCCAACATGGAAGAGAAAATAGAGACAGATGAAAGGATCTTTGTTCTTGACTACAATTTATAGGATACCCCTATTAGATGGTGGGCCATTCACAGACCCTTGATTATGGAGTGGGGATACATGAATCAACCCATATGATGTTTATTCCAAAGTAGGGATCAAATGAAAGAAGAGATGAGTATATATTTTCAAGATGCACAACTGTTAGATGGGCGGTCTGACCCCAAAGTGCATATTAAGCATTTCTTAAAACAATTGAAAGTTGAGGAACTACCCTCTCACCTATGGGTTCATGTATTTCTCCACTCGCTAGGTCAAATCCTAAAATTATGGTACATGCATGAAGAGACCAGAAGACAAACAAGCTGTTGGAAGACATTACAAGACTAGTTTTTCAAGGACTTCTTCTTTACAAGTAAGTACACTGAGCTCAACATAGTCCTTCAAAGAATCAAAGAAATTATTTTTACTAACATTTACAAAAATATACCAAATCTAGTAGTATGTGTTGACTATGTTAAATTACTTCAATCTAGTCTGAGTCATGAATATGATAAGATAGTTGTAACTTGTTATAAATTTGATAAAGACCTGGAAAAAACCGATGACTTGGAATAACTTAGAAACTTAACTATTAAAGAAACAAAAGGAAGTAGAGAGATTTAGGATACTATACCAAGTCATACTTGTAGCTCCTATAACCACCCACTAAAGTTGCAAAAAGTTAATATAGGGAGTAGAGAGAATCCTAAGATAGATTCCATAGGATATTACTGGAATTCAAAAACTATGAATGAAGTCCAAAAACTGTAACAGGAGTATGAGGAGTTGTTCCCAAAAACGTTCTCAGAACTAAAAGGTATAAAACTAGCCATGGGAGAAATGAAAATTGAGTTAAAACCTGACTCAATACCTGTGAAGCACAAACCATACTGCCTTAATCCTAAAATAAAAGAAAAGTTCAAGAAGGAAGTAGACAAAATGCTTTCGGCATGACTGGATTAGCCCCATAGTTATCCATAGCAAGAATGATACATAAGACATTCGGGTTTGTGTGGACTACAAAAGTCTGAATTCTGCATTTGTGCATGATCCGTTTCCAACATCTTTCAGTGACAAAGTGATAGATTAGGTTGTAGGAAAAGAATCTTATTTGTTTACAGATGGATTCTCAGGATATAATCAACTCAGAATTGGAGAGGAAGACAATAAGAAGACCACAATCATAACTAGGTGGGGGTCATTCGCATACAACGTAATTCCCTTTGGCTTAAAAAATTCCCTTGAAGTCTTCTCTCGGATCGTAATAACAAAATTTTGAGAGTTTATCCACAAGTTTGTAGAGGTGTCCCTGGATGATTGGACAATATACAACCTGTTAAAGGACAATGTAGGGATACTCCGATTAATGTTTGATAGATGTTGTGAATTGTAGATATATCTGAATCTAAGAAAGTGCATATTCTGTGTACCACATGGAAATCTGCTAGGCCACATTGTTTGCCTAGAAGGAGTCTTGGTAGAACCAGCTAAAGTTGCGGTCATTCTCAACATGCCACTACCTACAACTGTTAAATTATTGCGCTCTACACTGGGACATACAGGATATTACTGCAGGTTCATTAGAAGATATGCGACTATTACCGGTCCTCTAGAATTTTTTTGAAGAAGTTCAAATTATTTAGGTGGACACCAGAGTGTGACAAAGCATTCAACATTCTCAAAGAAAAACTAAATAATGCACCTATATTGATATTTCCCAATTGGGAAATTGAATTCCATGTGCATGTGGATGTATCAGGTATTTCCCTCGAAGGCATTTTAGCACAACTAGGGGAAGGAAATATGGACCACCTTATCTATTTTTCCAGCAAAAAACTTTTGTAAGACGAATAAAACTACACAACCACTGAAAGGGAAGGTCTACATATTATTTATGCATTACAAAATTTTATACACTATTTTCTAGGCTCTCATTTCAAAAATTTTACTAACCATTAACATAGTTACCAACTTAATAAGAACTATGACCTCAAAACGAGAACTCTATCCCTTAAAACCCATTTTTTTGCATAAAAGACATGAAAAACAACCCCCAAATCAAAAAGTAGTGCTACCGGTAGCTCCATTTTTTGTAATTGGCTCAAAATTACAACTTTTTTCAAGCATGGGCTGAAAGGATCAAATGGCTGCTCAAACAAACTTTAAAATCAACCCCCAAATCAAAAAGTGGTGCTACTGATAGCACCATTTTTTGTAACCGAGTTAAAATTACAACTTTTTCCAAGCATGGGCTTAAAGGATAAAATGGTTGCTAAAATAAACTCTAAAATCAAGCCCCAAATCAAAATGTGGGGCTACTGATAGCACCAATGTTTTTAACCAGGTCAAAATTACAACTGTTTTCAAGCATGGATTTAAAACATAAAACAATTTCTTAGAAAAACCTTAAAAACAACAACTAAATAAAAACATGATGTTACCTAAAGAAAAAAAAAATTATAACCGTTAAAATTACAGTTAATTACGACCTAATTCAAACTATGGCCTTGAAAACAAATCCCTACACAAATCAGAAACCCAAAATTGGATTCGAAATGGTCACTTGAAAATTTATTTTCTAACTTTTTTTTGTTTTCTTAAATTTACATCAAAAAATTAATAAAGAGAAAAGAAAAAATCTTGGCAAATATATTTTTTTAATGAAGACAAAACACATTTAAAAAAATATATTCAAAATCCAAAAAAAAAAACAACAACAAAACTTAACAAAATGGTGAAAACAAAAGAAAAACTAAAAAAAATGAAAAAAAATTAAAATTTTGCCAGAAAACAATAATTTAAAAAAAACATATTTTTTTTTGTTAAAAAGAGGAACAAAAAATCCCTTCAAACTTTAAAAATGAGAAAACTAAAACTAAAATTTTGTCGGAAAACAATAATTTAAAAAAAACATACCTTTTTTTTGTTAAAAAGAGGAACAAAAAATCCCTTCAAACTTTAAAAATGAGAAAACTAAAACTAAAAGACTCGAAAAAAAAAATTCATTAAAGAATTTAAAAAAACACATCTAAAATAATAAATATTTGAGAAAAATAAATTAAAACACCTAAAAAATTAAAATTTTTCATAAATATCTAAAAAAAAACAAAACTGTATAAAACAAATATTATATATATATATATAACATATATTATATATGTTGAAGTTTGATCTTAGTGAGGAGATCAATGTTTTGATGTCCACTTTATCCTAGAAGTTGGTTGCAACTACAACCACATGCACATTCAATTTTAAAAATAACTTGGAGGATAAAAACACCTTCTTAAGGATAGGAAAAAATTATCCCAATTGGTTATACGTCTTGAAGTGTCAATGGTGGATTCTTCCTTGTTTATTTCAATGTATATTTATAAAGAGAATGAGTGATATTTCCACTAGTATTGGGCAAGACCTTCTAAGTGGTTTCTAGAAAGGAACAAGTGTTTTTTTGGTAGTCATGTCTAGGAAGACCTGAAAATATGAAGCTCCAGGAGGATCTAAAAATAAAAAATGTTTCCATGCATTTTTATAGCATATTTGGGAAAGGAAATTCTAGTATCTAGCTAGAAAAAAACAGGGGAAGCACTAAATTGTTTATGTAGTTCTTTTACGAGGACAATAATCAATTCTAGGCCTACAATAGAGAGAGAGAGAGTATTTTTCCTCATCTAAAGAGGAATCGTTATAGGGATCCATTTTGTGAAAGATAATTCTATATGTCGGTATATTGTTGGGAAGCAATAAATAGAAAATAATAAATAAAACCATAAGTGATATATAAATTTTCATGGATATTGCACTAGAACATTTCATCATTACCGATCTTATTTTATGAGAAAAAAAAATTATATTTTGACAAGTTCTTCAACTTCCGGTAAACAAAAGTATTTTTTTATTTAGAATTTCACTTTACAGTAAAAAAAAACTTGTGAAATTTTTTGTTAGCGTTTTACTGACTATTTTTCAAATTATTTTTATTGAGATTTGATATGTCAATTTGGAAATTGTTTGACAATATGTTCCTTAAAAATGAAGGGAATGGTAATGATTTATGTTGTCTCCCCCACAATGTATCCATTATTAAACTTTAGTTTTTTACAAAGGAAATATACTGCAACAATCTACAGAGACTATTTTTTGATGACTATAATTTTGAATCTAACGAATGGATATTATAATTTCTAGAATTGTTTGAAGTTGACCAACCCGAAAACGTTGCATATTCTAAACACTTGTCCCCCCCATGTATCTATATTAGTTTTTATTTAAAAGTAAAATCTAAGAATACCCTTTTGAAGAGAAAAGTTTAAGGATTTTCAATATAATTTTTCAATAATATTCCAATGTGTATTTTTAGTGATATGGATTTTTCATTTCACTAAATCATATTGTCACCCGAAAATATTATCCAGTGAATTTGTTATAAAATTAAATAAAATTTGATAAAACAATACAAATGAAAACAAATTATATCTCATGAAAGTATATTCAATTTTAATAATGCTAGTATCAATTCCGAAACTAAATTTTGAGTATTTGTAGAATTCCGCTACCTCCAAAGTTCAAGTAAGTGGGAGAGAATTCATAGTTTCCTGTAAACAATCCCATTTGTAGGTTTTCGGCCAAAATATTCTTTTAGCCGAAAAATATTTTTGTTTGGATGAAACCTATTTTTTAACGGAATCCTTTAAAAATAAACAGATTCCTAACCATTGGACGAAAAGTAGTTTTTTCAGTCGAAAGGTGGGTGAGAGAATTTCATTGGGCGGAAAAAAATGAAGGGACACGTCATTTGGTTTTAGTTGGTGTGGAATCATATAAATACAATTTTATCTGAACCATTTTTACACAATTCACTAACTCATTTCATATTTTCGCATATGTGCAACCCCTTAGCAAAATTTTGGAGCATGTTTTTCGCTATTTGGAGGATTTGTTTTTCCTTGTACAAGGTTTTTGATATTTTTTCAACTTTGTTGTTGTTTTGAATGGAAAAAAAAAATTATATTCTAGAAGTTCAAGTTTTTATTGGAGAAACAATTTATATATTGAAGGCTTTCTTGAACATTTTTTCAAGGTGAAGACTTACTTGAACATCATTTTCAAAGTGAAGGATTTCATAAGAAATTCCTTATTATATCAAAGAGAATATTTTTGAGAGTAAATTTTTTTAAACATTTCCTATCAAATTCTTGATATTATTTTTGAATCATTTTTGTCACAATGAAGTTTTTCTGAAACTATTATTTTCAAAGATCATTTTTTTTTTTTAATTTTCTTTAAAATCATTTTTTAAGCAAAATTTCTTTTAAAAACAATTTCGTTTATTGATAACTTTTTTCCAAATCTTTTACAATATGATTATAAAATAATTTTCTTTATTTCTTTTAAAAAAATATTTTTGAGCTATAATATTTGAGGTTTGAAATTTTATTTCGTGTTATAAAATGTTGAATTTTTAATTTTTTTTTATAGATAATTATACTCATAAGCAATAGAAGTGAGCACAAGAGAAAATTTGATTTCACTTGAGATGAAACTCGCCATAACAAACAAAGGAAATAACTTTATTGGAGAAAGAAGCGAGAACATGAAAATATTGAAGAAAGAAATGATGATGATGTAAATAGATATTTTCAAGAAGAAGAAGTCCGACCAGGTATGCATACATATTGTCTAGATTAAAAGTATATAATTCAAATTTAAATTATTGTTTAATATAATTTTCTTTTTAAGTAAAAAAGAGGTGGTTCCTGCTGTATTAAGTGGAAAAAAATATGCATCTATGCTGAGGCTGCCAGTTGTACCACCGATTTAGTAGAAACCAGAACAACTAGTAGCCAATGTTATCCTTGGCAAAATTGGGTGGTTCCCCATATGTCCTACCCATAGGAAACCAGGATTGATGGAATTCCATAGTTTGAAATGTGTCTATAGTTTTACAATATACAACTAGAATCCTAATCATAACCCTGAGAAATAAAACTAAACAAAATAGAAGTATAACCATAGAAATTACCCAGTGGCCATGTCGGCCTCGTCATCCTGTTCTCCTCCTCTAGCTGGCATCACAAACAGTTGCGCGCAAGTTGGTCATCTCTTCCCTGTTGGCACATTAGATAAGGCATCGTAACGCATATCTAAGCATTGGATCATGAAGAGGACACGATGGACTTGGTTTGCCATCTAGCCCCGCAAATGAAACAACAGTTCCAAGTGCTACAAGTGGAAGAAAGGTGGTGGGACATGCCATTGTTCATGCATGGATGATATGGGAGGTGGTGAGAGGACCTTCCCACCCTCCCTTGTCGTGCCTCCTGACCTATTCTCCTCAACTTTGCTTGGGACTGCCTCCCTTTGATTCTCCATGACTTTGTCTATGGTGTGTCCAGCTACGAGTGAGGCCTTTTGAGAGTCCAGTTCCTCTAGTATCTCCTCCTCTATGTATTAGGTGGGGAACTCATCGAGTTTCTCTGCTCCTGTGTTTATCCCTTTCTGCTTCTCAATGGAGACCATAGTGTCTTCATCTAGAAATTGGCTTGGTGGCTACCAGTTATCAGACACAGTGAAGAGGATATGCTCTGGAGGAAACTGAATTGGCTCCTCTGGGAAGACCTCCTCCACATATGCCATGGGAGGCGTTCTGGCCACATTTTCTTTGGGTGCAATATGGGTCCAAGCCATCGAAATCACTTGTTCCATCCTTTATAGCCTCTTACAATGGGTGGAAATGGTATACCAGGCAAAGCCGTGACTGGCTTCCCTCTTTCTCGCAACATCGAAGTGAAAAATTGGATTGAAAAAATGCAGAGGGTGGTCTGGTGATTGCACAAGAGCTCACAATTGCAATGTTGGTGCAGGGTGAAAACAAACTGGATGAATCCATGGCATGGCCTATTCAAAATAAGATGGAGCGATGGGATGTAATCCTCCATTAACTCCCTCATCTTGAATTCTTGCAGCGTCGGACTGCTCATGGGAGGGAGAGGTCCCTTTTCATGAGAATGGTGGTTGGGACCAGCTCCCATCCTTAATGTTGAGGGGATGGGGTTTGACCTGCCACATTTAAGGCAAGGACAGGATCCATTCTAGGTGTCTAGTATACACGATGTGTCACCCCATATGGGGATTATTATTTAATATAATTGATTGTAATTTGGATTTGACATTTTTCAAAAAATAGAAATAGATTTTCCTCATAACATCGAAGAATTCCTTGAAAATGAAATTGAAACATAATTCAAATCACCCATAGGTATGTACATAAATTTAGATAATACAAGATGAACACTTGTATAGTTTAGTGAATTTATGTTCAGGTTTTGTTTTTTAATATAAAATTTAAATTGAAATATGCAAGAGAATCTATCAATATTGATGATGAAATATTAGAAAATGTTGATACTGACAAATTTGGGAAGAAATAAGTTAAGTATTCGATAAGATATTGTGTTAAGAATATGTATAATAATTCTTTCAAAGATGAATCAGTAACAATACAAGCTCAAATTTTTCTTTGTCTAATAAAGTCAATAAAGTTAAAATAAGCTACATCATTATTGGGTATTCAAAATTCGACAAAAGATACAAAGGTGAAACAAAATGTCTTTGACAATATAGCTAGTGTATTAAAATATTTTGGAAGAACTCGAAAAAAATATGTCATTGCTGCACGTAGAGTGATATAAACAACAATTGTTTCATCTCACATTATAAAATATCATTTGACATGACACATGGAAACAACGATGGGAACCTGAAGAAAAAAATTGTACAAACATAGGAAATTTTGATTGCAAATAGATGAAAATGATGAACTTACTTGTTGGACAGTTATTTCTAGACAACCATACAAAGATAAAGTTGCAAAAAATGTTTAAGAATCCACCCATAAATTTTGGTTGATAGAATATTGTGTTTCACCACATACAAGGGATTTGTTGCGATGAATAATAACATGGAGAAAATATGAAGAACATCCAAAACATATATTTCCAATGACACAAATAGAATTGTTTAATAAGTTCAAAGAAGAGAAAAAAGAAGTTAAAATTTCCATCAATACATTTGTGCAACAAAACCGATGGTTTGTTAGACCCATCATTGTTCGTGACACTTGTTGTTGTTGTTATCATGTAAAATTTGAGTTATATGATGACATTGTTTTTTATTTAGGTAAAACCTTCTGGGAAAGTTCACCTTCTCCTTCCACGTCTCATTCTTTTATATCTCAAATTCCATGTGAAAGAGAAGGAGATGGTTTATTTTACCAAAACAAATGTGTTGGTGGAAAGAAATGCGATCGTTGTGTAAATATAAGTTTGTTTCACTCAAAATATCCTATTGATATGAATGATCAAGCATTGTCTAATATAACAATCAATTGGAAGAGATATGGATATATTAGCAACATGAATCCTTATTTTTCAAATCTTATTTCCAAAAGGATTGATTTGAAAGTAGATAAAATCTATGTGATAGATTTTTTGAAGAAGTTTGAGGAAGAAATTTATAAATACACAAAGTATTCACATAAGGCCCGATGACAAGACCTACAATTGAAATAATCTCATGAAGTGTTTCCACTAGGGAATTTTTTTTCCGTAGTTGATTTTGTGCAGAATTACACATTCTCTACACAAAAAGAAATACAGAGTTAATATTATCATTATGATCAAGTCACTATATTTCTCCATGTTCTATATAGGCATTCTCAAAGGAGTGTTGATAACATAGAAAGAACCAATGATCCATATTTAGGAGCAGAACGAACTGATTAATAGACTGAATAAAATAAACATAGAGATATGGATAACAACACAGATATCCATTGAACAATATATTATATTGAATAAATGAAATAGGTTGAAACTGTAAAACTATAGAACTGAAACAACTTCCTGGAATGGTCGTACCTATCTCTGATAAGAGATGTGGCTTCTACACACATTCATCTAAGGAGAATGATTACAATGAGGCTCCAGAGGCCTTTTTAATATTACTCATGAATTCCAAAACACTAGACATCCAAAAACCTAACCCTAGGAGGTGAAACACCAAAACTCATGTGGGTCCCTATGGGTAAATTGGTACCTCAACTTCTCGAGGTCATAACTTTTGAATATGACCTATGTTTTAGTCACGTGATAGACCGTTGGAAAGGTATTTTTGATTACTACACATTACACCATTAAAATCTAACTCTCTCTATAGTTTGACTATGGAAAGCCAAAAAACAAATGTTTAGGGCCCCAAAAAGGCCCTAGAAGTACAAAAAGATGTGTTGACATAAAAACATCTAAAATAATCCATTTCTATTAGGTAGGAGGCCACTAGTCTCCTCCTAGAAGATGTGTAGAGCTTAAGACAACCCCATAAGTGTAGAACCCACAATTAAAAAGAAGTACAAAAGAATGTGTTGAGCTAAAAATTGTCAAGAGGAGTTTGTTGGAATAGGTGGGTGGCCACCAATATCCACATGGATTAGTCCTCCCCCTTAGGAAGAAATGGTCTCCATTGCATTGATTTCACCCATCATGTGAGGAAACTGATGTTGAATTTTTGGCCCAAGGTGAGACACTTTACTTGGTGTAGGATTTTCCCTACCTTGAAAACCCGATAAAGCTATATCCTCTGCTGGCGAGTTACCTTAACCTATGTGTCCACTATCTAATCAGTGTATTCATGTTTCATGAAGTCAAGTTTGATATGTGTTGGTGTCATTTGTTCTACGATCTTTGAGGTGTCAAATAATGGTGGAAAATATGACCGAAGGAGGTCCACATTGAACACTGGGTGCAATCAAAGGAAGGGTGGAGTGTTGAGCTCAAAATCATTGCTACCCATAACCTTGGTGGTGGTGTAAGTCCCATAACACAATGAGCGGAGATTTCGATGGGGTCCTGTAAGATGCTCTTTCTGCAAATGTAACCAGACCTTATCTCCAACCTGAAACTAGTGTGGTACCCTGTGTTTATCATGGTTCTCCTTGTAATTAGCATTGGATTTTTGTAAAATAACATGGACCTATTGGTGGATGTGTTGAATCCTCTCATTTAATCTGGTGGCTTTGTCGGTCTCAAACTGAACATGGGAAGAGTTTGTTTGTGTGGTTGCAAGAGGTAGTGCAACATCAATGGGACCCAAGGTTTGGAATCCCAGCCCCACTCGAAATGAGATATGGCCGATGGAGCTACAAAGAGCCCTATTGTAATTGTGTTGAACATAGGGGAGAATCTCATCCCATGCACGCAAATGATTAGATTTGTACATGTGAAGGATGTGCACAATAATCTGATTAACAACCTTTTTTTGGACATATGTTTGGGGGTGTATAGAACTAGATTTAGTGATCCTGGTGTCCAACAGTGACCAGAGACTCAACTGAAATGTGTTGAGGAAACTAGTGTCTCACTCAAAGATGATGGTTTGTGGTATCCCAAAATGGAACCACACTCGTTCAAAGAAGAGATTGGAAATATCTACCAATGTGATTTTCTTCTTGGAGGCCGTGAGGATGGCCATATTTGAAAACCGATCAATGAAGACAAATACATAATCATTTCATTTCTTAGTGGATGGAAGGCAAAACATGTAATCCATTAAGATGGATTCCCAAGGCTTTTCAGGAGTAGGAAGAGGGGTGTATAATCCTTGCTTCTTTGTGGATGACTTGACAATGGAAATTTAAGAGAAAGAAATGATATACTTTTTGATGTCATTTCGATGTTTTGGCCAATAAAAATGTCTTTGTAGAACAACAACTATTTTATCCACACCAAAATGTCCTTCCATCACACTATAGTGGGATTCCCAAATCGTATTTACATGCTCGATTTCAAGAACCCAGATATGTCCCAAATAACATAACAATCTATCATGAATGTGAAAATCAGTGACAATTGTGCCTATACCCAAGAGCTGATAAGTGTTGGCGAAGTCTGGATATTGCTGATAAAGTTGGGGCCACTTAGATACCTCATGTCCATAGGAATGGAGAACAGTGGTGAGTGCATCCACGAGAGGTTGACTGAGGCAGTCAACAACATGATTTCTACTCCCTATCTTATACTTGATGTTGATATGGAACTTTTGCAGATAGGTGGACCACCTATGATGGTGATCATTATACAACCTCCCCTATGTTTGTATGAATTACAAAGGCTTGTGATCAGTGTGGATGATCATCTCCTTTACCAGAATGTAATGTTTCCATTGACTACAAGCTTGTACAATGGAATACATTTCCTTATCATAGGTGGTGTATTTTTGTACAGTATCTAAGAGTGTCTCATTATGGTATGCCATCGAATGATCGTGATGAGTGAGAACTGTGCCTACAACATAGTCAGATGCATCCATGTCAATATCAAATAGTTGTTTCAGATCAAGCAAGGAGAGTACTGGAGTTCAACACAAGCTATGCTTCAGATCATCAAATACTCATTGTTGCTCCGTCCCCCACACAAAATTTTCCATTCCACTACCCTTGGCCACTTAGTTGAGGGCCCATGTGATGCA
>JASDQU010739756.1:338072-383279 GCA_032191745.1 Picea mariana | reverse complement strand
ACTGAAATCACACTAATACAACTAAGCTTAACTCACTTAACTACACTTGTAATTCTGTTACAATTCCAAATCAATCAGTTATGAATGAGATAATAGATTAATATTTATTGTCTAATTTAATTAAGGGAAAACTAAATTAGACACATGTTTCTTGTTGACTTTTCAACAATAAATTCTTTCTCAAAATCTAGCTTTGCCATAACCAGTGCGGAACAGATTACTTTCTTGATCCCTACAAAAGAATTTTTTACATCATCTTTCCAAGAAAGGGAACGATCTTGATTAAAAAGATTATGAATTGGCTTGACCATTACAGCAAAATCAGGAACAAACCTATGGACAAATTTAATAACACACATAAAATCTTGAACCTCCTTCTTGGAAGTGGGAGCAAGAAGATTTAGGATAGCAGTAATCCTTTCAGGATCAATCCTTATTCTTGAATCAAAGACAATCTATCCAAGGAGCTTGCCCTTGGTAACACCAAAAATAGACTTAGAAGTATTTAGAGAAATACCAAATTTCCTACATCGCATGAGAACTCTTTTAAGATGACCAAAATGATCTAATCGGTTTTTAGAGTACACAGTTAAGTCATCAAGATAGATCTGAATAATCTTGCTGATCAAATTGTCAAAAGCTATTTATATAGCTCTTTGAAAGGTGGCACCTGCACTAGATAAGCCAAAAGGCATATGTTCATAAGAAAAAGTTCCCCAACGAGTAATACAAGTGGTTTTATATTTATCTGCCCATTTTAACTTGATTTGATTGTAACTAGAAAAATCGTCAAGTAAGGACATAATCTGTGACCCTACAACTTGCTACAAAATCATTTCCATATTAGGGAGAGGAATGTGATCTTTTATACTAGCTCGATTCAATGCGCGAAAATCTATGCATAATCTAATTTGACTAGTTATTTTCCAAATGGGAACCAAATTAGAAACCCATTCAAAATACTTAACCAGAAAGATGATCCTAGCCTTCAAGAGTTTTTCCAAATCCTTTTGAATAGTTTCTTCCAATGTAGGGTTATTGGGTATTTGTTTTTTCCTAACTGGTTTTATGCCCTCCTTGGTAGAAATGACATGTTTTATAAGATCTAGATCAAAACCATGAATATCCTCATAAGACGAAGAAAAAACATCTTGAAATTCACCAAGCAGCCTAGCAAACTTAAATTTTTCTTCATCAGAACATTGGGCACCTATTTTAACATTCTTTGGAGACTCGGTTGTTCCAATGTTCAAGGAAATGGTTTCACCCACTTTCCTTTTCGACTCCTCTTATTTATGTTTCTCTTTGTTTCCTACATCACTCGATGAAAATTAACTTTCTAGAGGAGTCAATCCTTTAGGAATCTTGTTATCTTCCATTGATATAATTTTGAAGAGATGAAATATAAAAAAAAAATTGGTCCTCAGCTTTACTTATGTATGTTACGATGTGTACATTCATGAATGTGTTTTCTTTACTTTAGATATGTCACAAATTCCAATCTAAAACATAATTAGCATATGCATCAGATACATAATTAGAACTTTTGGGCATGTGATTATAAGTAATAAAATCAAAGTATCATTCCAAAAGTCATACCTATAGGAAACGTCGGAGTAGAGTAGGTTCTTTCACATGGTAACTATCATTTAACTAACATACGACTAACTAGGATTCAAAGAAAACATATAAATAATGAAAACCATGTGAAATGGAGTCATGTAATAGTTCTATAACGATGTTATACTCAGCCACATATTTCATTGATGGCTCTAGAAAAATGTCACTCGAAGACAACAGTTGATGCTCGGGTGAGTAAATGACCCAAGCAACGAAATCCATGTTCCTTGTATGATTAATGACACTGTCTGTGAATCCTTATTAAACTGAATACTCCATTGACATCTACCAACCAAGGGAAAACCTAATAATCAAGACGATGACACAAAGGAAAATATATATATACACTAAGATGCACTAGTATACAAAGAGTCATGCCCAAGCTTAAGGGATTAATCGTAATATATTTTAAGGTAGAGCCCATTTTTGGGCTCATCCGACATATTCCCTTCATAATACTCCAATTCCTAGGCTCCTTTCTCTAAAACACATCGCACGATATAAGGATCGTTCCATATGGGGTTGAACTTTCCTTCCCCCAATTGTTCTTTGTCTTAGTCATACAAGAGGACCAAGTCACCCTCAGCATATTGCCGAGGATAGAAAGACTTATCATACTGAAACTTAACGCATTGTTTATTCACTTCGATAGTTATAGAGGCATCTCAACGTTGTTCATCTAGATTCTCTAGGTGCAAGAGGCATTCTTCAAGACCAGATGTGTCAGGTAGGAGCTCAATTTCCATTTTGGGGGAAGGGATTTCAAATTCAATAGGAAGGATTGACACCATGCCATGTACTAATTGAAAAGGAGAAAAACTGGTGGAAGTCTTAAGAGAGGTTCGATATGCCCAAAGAACAGGGTAAAGCATTATATTCCAGTCATAATTAGTCTGGCTGATATTTTTTTGCAAGATGGTCTTGAGATATTTATTCACCGCCTCTACTTGTCCATTTTCTTGGGGATAGTAAGGGGAATAATGATCGTGATTAAACCCCAGTTTTGATGTTAACTCCTTCATCATTTCATTTTGAAAGTGACTTCCATCATGAGTGACAACATCCTTTAGGATTCTGAACCGAGATATTATTTGGTTGAATACGAAGAATGTTGCAGTCTTACCATCATATTTAATGGTATGCATGGCATATTCCCACTTAGTTAAGTAATCAACGACCACAATAATATGCTAATGCCCCCCAGTTGAGGTTGGGTTACAGTCCATAAAATCTACCCCCCACTTGGTGAAGGGATCGATGGTAATGACTGGGTGAAGGGGGGTTGGATGCGAGTTTATTTTCCAAGCGAACACCTAACAAGGGTGACACTTCTTGACCGCTTTAGCACAATCTTCAAAAATTGACAACCAAAAATTACAAGCTCACAATATTTTTTGGGTTGTCGCAAGCCCATATAGATAACCACCACAAGCCCCATTGTGACAGTCATTGAGAACCAACTCATCTTCCTCATGGGTCAATCAATGATGAAAAATATTATCGACTCCTCGACGATACAAAGTGTCTCCGACGATAAGGTAGTTTTTAGCTTGATTACGTATATGTCATCGATCGTCTCTTGACAGATGTTGGGATAACTTCAAGGTTTGAATATAAACTATAATTTCTCCATACCAGGGTTCCAAATATGAGATAAGGAAGATATGTTCATCAGCAAATGAATTTTTATGAATATCATCATCATCTAGTCGAGGGAAGTCTGATATCAACTCGGAAAAAACTAACAATTTCTTAGACTTCACCAAAGAAAAATCAAGGTCAAATTCATGAAAAATAACAATCCACTTATTGTATTTCCCCCCTATTATACAATTGGTAAGAATGGATTGAAATGGATTGATATCTGCAACTACGGTAGTTTTGCAAAGAAATATATAATTTCATAATCTATGAACTGCATGTATGGTGACCAAGGCTAGCTTTTCGACGTGAGAGTACTTAAGTTCAGGACCGACTAAATTTAGAATAAGATAGTATACAATGTTCTCATGGAACTCATTGTCTTCCTAAACCAGTAAACCAGAACCATACCAACTGTCCCTTCAGACGCAGTGATATAAAGCAAATAATTACTATTGTAGTTCAAAGGCTTCAGTAGAGGCACTGATACCAAGGCTTTATTAAGAGCACCAAAGGATTCGTGGGCTTTATCATCCCATAGTTAAATTGGCATAGTTCACTATGAATGGAGTATCCTTCTTCAAAAGACACATGAAACCCTTAGTTAAATTGGCATAGTTCACTATGAACTGACGCAAGAAGTTATCCTTCCCCTGTAAACCATGAAGTTGTCGAATGTTGTGTGGGGGAGGCAATCGAAGTATTACCTCAACCTTCATAGGATCCACTATGATCCCATGCTCAGAGACTAAGAATACTAAGAGACATCTAGACCTAATGCAAAAGATGCACCTTTGAGGGTTCAACCAGATGCGATAATAACAACATTTCTCAAATACTAGTCGAACGTGAGTAGAGTGATCTTCTCTCTTGCAAGAGAGAGCAGCAAGACCATTAAGGTACACTTTGAGAATATGTTTGATATCGTGAAAAGAAAAGGTCATGGCACGTTAGAAGGTTGCTCCGACATTTTTAAGGCTGAAACACATTTTTTGATATGCAAAAGTACCCCAAGGACAAATAAATGTCATCTTTTGTTGATCCTCGAGTTTGATTTGAATTTGATTATATCGTGAAAATATGTCCATAAAAGAAAAAACTTGGCTTCCCATGCACTCATCGAGAATATGGTCAATGAAAGGAGTCGAGAATTTTTCTTTAGGACAAGAATTATTCACATCTCAAAAATCCATACATATGCTGATGGTTCCTTGTTTCTTATTCACGGTAATGGGGTTGGATACCCATTCATTCAAGGGAACCAGGTAGATGAAACTAGCATTAAGTAGCTTCTCTACCTTTTCCTTAATAGCAGTGGCCTGTTGGTTCTGGAGCCTAATTTTCTTCCTGATTCAGAGGTTTTTTGTTTTCATCTGTGTTTATACCCCATGAATACTTTACACCCTAGAATAATGTACACTCCTCCACGTGGGGGAGTGTAGAGGGGGACTATCTCCTCTGCGGGGTTCGGGGGCAAGCAGGCCCCCGACGGGGGTTTGTGGACTAGGCCCCTGAAGGAAAAATTGTCTTGTAAATGTATATTGTAATTTCATTGTAAATATGGACCGTTCATTACAAGGTCGCAGATATGAAGGTAGAAGTTATGTTAGGATTTTTTTTCCCTAGAAGGAAACTCTCTTTTATGCGGGAAATGTATTTTGGTTGTGTATCATTGTTGATATTGTATTATGAGAGTGGAGACTGTGAGAGAAAGAAGAGGAAGTGACAACAGGTGTGTTTTAGGTTGTATCCCTTCATTTGTTGGATAATAATAAATGAAGGACCTGGTAATTTCTTTGGTGGACGTATCCCACACTGGGTGAACCATGTATATCTATGTCTCTATTGTATTGTGTATCTTCTGTGTTTTATTTATGCATTTGTTTTATTTTATTGCTCCACGATCTTGTTTTTCTAACAACTGGTATCAGAGTGAAAGGTAACTCATAGGAAAAGAGTGTTCCTGGTTCGACTGACAACAATGGCGGAATATGGAAAGTTTAGGGTCGATAAATTTAACGGCCAAAACTACCAATTATGGAAGAAGCAAATGGAATATTATTTATATTAGAAGGATCTATTCCTACCATTAAGAGGAATATGAAAGAAGTCAATGGCCATGAAGGACCAAGAATGGGAGGCTCTTGACTGAAAGGAGCTAGGAACGATACAGCTGAGCCTGGGAGTGTGGGTGGATTTCAATATTTTGAAACTGTATGAAAAAGCCTCAGCATCCAATAAGGTATTTCTAATGAATAAATTATTTAATATGAAGATGTCAGAAGGTGGGTCTGTTCCAGATCATTTAAAGGAATTTAATATGGTCACTAATCAACTGAGTTCTATAAAAGTGGACTTTGGTGATGAGGTCAGGGCTCTTCTAATATTGTTCTCATTTTCATAAAGTAGGAATGACTTGGTCAAGGTTGTAAGTAACTCTATATCTAGTTCAAATACTTTAAAATTTGATGATGTTTTTGGTGTTATCCTTAGTGAGGAAATGCGACAGAAAATCACAGGTGAGACATCAAGTAATGCGTTAAACATGGAGAATAGGGGAAGACAAAATGATAGAGGAAAGGACTCGGGGAACCGTAGGAATTATAGGAAGGGAAGATCCAAATCCATATTTGGAAATATAGAGTGCTTGAATTGTGGGAAGAAAGAACATCTGAAAAAAGAGTGCAGAGCTCCAAAGAAACAAAGAGATGGATAGTAGGAGAAAAATCAGGAAGGAAATGTAACATGTGATGTGTTACAAGATGCTTTGATTCTTTTTGTAGATAATATTTATGAGTCCTGGGTAGTAGATTCAGGGACTTAATTTCATGCCACACCCCATAGGTAACATTTTCTAGATTATGTTCAAGGTGATTTTGGACAAGTTCATTTGGGTGATGATGCACCATGCAAAATTGTTGCAATGGGAAAGCTAAAAATAAAGAAAAGCAATGGAAACCAATGGATGTTGAAAGAGTTAAGACATGTTTCAGATCTAAGGAAAAATACGATTTCAATAGGGAAGTTGGAAACTGAAGGTTGTATATCCATATTTACAAATAAGGTGTGGAAGGTCACCAAAGGATAATTGGTGATAGAAAAATGAGAGAAGGTCGGTACATTGTATTTATGTACTGGTAATATTGAATCTTCTATCTCTTTAGATTCTACAGGAGTGGATACAATACTATGGCATCCTAGGATTGGACACATGAGTGAGAAGGGGATGCAAATACTTCACAAAATAAATTTGTTGCTAGATCTTAAACAAATTGATTTGGATTTCTGTGAGCATTGTGTCTATGGAAAACGAAAGAGAGTCAGATTTCTTAGAGTCAGAAAAGAAAAGAAGAGTGAAAGGTTATAGCTTGGGCACACATATGTATGGGGACCATCTTAGGTATCATATCTTGGTGTCTCTCATTATTATGTTACTTTTATTGATGATGCAACTAGAAAAACTTGGGTTTATTTCATTCAACAAAAATCTGATGTTTTTGATACTTTTAAGAAATGGAAAGATTTGGTTGAGAATGAGACAGGAAAAAGGTTGAAGTGTCTCAGATCAGACGATGGAGGTGGATATTGTAGAAAGGATTTTGATGATTATTGTTCATACCATGGGTTTCATAGAGAGAAGACAGTTCCAGGAACACCATGAGAAAAGGGTGTGTCATAAAGGATGAATAGGACAATCATGGAGCGTTCAAGGAGTATGATATTGCATTATGGTTTTCCCTTATAGTTCTGGGTAGATGTTGTATATATTGTTGTTTACTTAATAAACATGTTACCTTCAATCTCTTTGGATGGTAGAATTCTAGAGGAGGCATGGACAGGTAAAAAGGTAAAGTATTCTTTTTTAAAGACTTTAGATTGTGAATCATTTGTCCATATTGATAAAGAAAATAGAACAGAGATTGAGGCAAAATCCAAGAAGTGTACCTTTATTGGATATGGTGTTAATGATTTTAGTTATCTCTTATGGGATTATGAAAAGAAAAAAATCATTTGGAGTAGAGATGTCATATTCAATGAGAAGGTCATGTACAAAGATCAATTGCAGGGAAAGAAATAGGAAAAATAAAAACCATAATACACAGTGCTTGATGAGATCACTGAAAAATAAACTCCAAAGGTACCAGAAAATCAAAATGTACAACAAAAAGATCAACAAGCACCTCAAACTCCTACAAGTGTTTTTAGTATATCTACTAGGTTAAGTGGGCCCCCTGAACAATACTCTCCTTCATTGTATTATTTATTGTTGACTGATTCTAGTGAACCAGAATGTTATGAAGACACAATGTAGGTAGACACCAAAAAGAAGTGGGAGCAAGTCATGAAAGAGGAAATGGATTCCTTGGTAAATAACTAGACTTGGGACTTGGTTCAATTGCCTGCAGGAAAAAAAACATTGCAGAATAAATGGGTTTACAAGTTGAAGGAAGAAGATGGAGGAAAAAAGAGGTACAAGGCTAGACTTGTTGTAAAGGGGTTTGCACAAAAGAAACATATAGATTTTGATCAAATATTTTCTCCTGTTGTTAAAATGACTTCAATTAGAACTATTTTAAGTCTTTTGGCAGTAGAATATTTGGATATTGAACAGTTATATGTAAAAAAAACTTTTCTCCATGGGGATTTGGAGGAAGAGATTTATATGTAATAGCCACAGGGGTACAAGGTCAAAGGAAAGGAGAATTTGGTATGCATGTTGAAGAAGAGATTGTATTTCCTAAAGTAAGCTCCAAGGCAGTGGTATTTGAAGTTTGACAGGTTTATGATAGAACACAGTTATAGTAGATGTCATTCTGATCACTGTGTTTATTTTAAAATGCTAGAAAATGGAAGCTATATTATCTTGATATTGTATGTAGATGACATGCTTGTTGCAGGGTCTAATATGCAGGATATAAATGTGCTCAAGAATAAATTAGATAGTTCATTTGCGATAAAGGATTTGGGTCCTACAAATAAAATCCTTCGTATGAGAATAACAAGAGATAGGAAAAATCGCAAATTGACATTGTCTCAGGGTGAGTACATAGAGAAGGTGTTGGAGAGGTTTAGAATGCAGAATGAAAAATCAGTTAGTACACCTTTGGCCAACCATTTCAAATTAATTAAGCAAATGTGTCCCAAGACACAAGAGGAGATAGGATACATGTCCAGGGTCCCTTATTCATCAACAATTGGCAGCTTAATGTATGTGATGGTTTGCACAAGACCGGATATTTCACTTGTAGTGGGATTTGTGAGAAGGTATATGAATAATCTAGGTAAAGAACATTGGGAGGAAGTAAAGTGGATTTTTGGGTATTTGAGAGGTACTTATACTCATACATTATGTTTTGAAGGTTTAGACACTATTCTACAGGGATATGTTGATTCAGATATGGAAGGTGATAAAGATAGTAGGAGGAGCACCACAGGGTATGTTTTTACTATAGGTGGAACAATAATAAGTAGGATTTCAAAACTGAAAAAGGTTGTTTCACTTTCAAAAACAAAGGTAGAGTATGTTGCTACTACAGAGGCTAGTAAAGAGATGATTTGGTTAGAGAGGTTTATGGAGGAATTAGGAAAGAAGAAAGAGAATAATAGGTTGTACTGTGACAGTGAGAGTGCTATTCATATTGAAAATAAGTCATAATTCCATTCAAAGACTAAGCATATACAACTCATGTACCATTTCATATGATCCATCTTGGAATATGGACATTTGAAGTTGGAAAAGATACACACTAGACAAAATCTTGTAGAGATGTTAACAAAGGGAGTAATCAGGGAGAAACTGAGTCCCTGCTCAGTTTCGGTTGGTCTTCAAGAATGAAGATGACAATGATAAATTCACCAGGTCCAAGAAGGATCATAGTGTAGCATATACAAAAACGGTGGAGTTGTTGAGATCAGTCTCCAAGTGGGATATTGTTGGTTGTGGAGCCTGATTTTCTACCTGATTCAAAGGTATTTTGTTTTCAACCTTGTTTATACCCCATGAAGAATTTACACCCAGGAAGAATGTACACTCCTCCATGTGGGGGAGTGCATAGGGGGGTTACCCCCTCTACAAGGTCCAGGGGAAAGCGGGGGTTCGGAGGTGAATCCCACGAAGGAAAAATTGTCTTGTAAATGTATATTGTAATTTCATTGTAAATATGGACCATTCATTATTAGGTCACAGATCTAACGGTAGAATTTATGTAGGGTTTTTTTCTCTAGAAGGAAACCTCTTTTATGAGGGAAATGTATTGCAACTATGTATCACTATGAATATTATATTCTGAGTGTGGAGACTATGAGAGAAATAAGAGGAACTTAGAACGGGTGTGTTGTAGGTTGTATCCCTTCATTTGTTGGATAATAATAAAGGAAGGACCTGGAAATTTCTCTTGTGGACATAGCCCACAGTGGGTGAAACACATATATATGTGTCTCTATTGTATTGTGTATCTTCTGTGTTTTATTTCTGCATTTGTTTTATTTTATTGCTCGGCGATCATGCTTCTCTAACATGGCCTTCCTAGGATTAACAACTCTAAGATGTTTTAGAACAGGTCTAGCATCCAAATAGGTATTGATATAATGTTCAACAATGCTAGGGTCGATCCCTAGCATATTTTCATACGACCAAGAAAATAGGTCATGAAATTCTTTGAAGAGATTGGTGTATATCTAAATTTCTTTAGGAGAACAATCTGCATCGATATATATGTTTTTAATTTTTCCAAGAATTAAAGAGATGTCGATCGTGATGGTAAGAGAAATATTCTTAATGTTTCCTTCATCATAAATTCTATGTGTATCTAGTGGAATCATAGTATTACCGACCATATCACTCAAGGTATATCTAAATTCATCATGTTCGATCATAACAAGTTCTGGGAGGAAGTAAGAACGATGGTGCATACTGTCCCATGGCCTATCGAGACCATTCATGGCCTCCAAGATGGATTCCTATGAAGGTAAAGTATCATTGAGGTAATCATGTGAACAAGATGATTGGGTGGCCCATATGGTGTCTAGAAGGGGTCCTCCTCATGCATTTGTGACGAGACAAGATATTTGTCAGCAGTAGTGTTAAGAATAGCTTGATATGAAACCTCTGTCGTTGATGAAGATGAAGTCAGAAAAGAAATGGATCTCACTGATGACGAAGACCCATTGGAAATGGCATAAATGTGATGAATTTGTGCCACGAAATCAAAGGTACCCATGAGAGAGGTATACATTCTAACACCAATATCCTCATTTGTCAATCACTGGGATTGAAGATCCAACTAATGCATTAGGAATAGAATGTGAAAAGGACAATTAATAAACCATCACTATTTTCCCTTCGTGAGGAAAACATAAAGTGAGGAAAATAGATGACATGATCGTGGTCATGGAATAAGTCCAATTACACCCTAGTAGTAAATTATAATCAAGGGGTGCATCAACCACCTTGACATCCACCTCCACTGTCTTTCCACCTAACTAGACCAGAAAAGTGGGAATAATTCCATGGGGTCAAAATGAACAACCATCAAATGCAGTCAACATAGTCATAATTGAGAGAGAGTCAAAGAGACAATGGCTTTCCAAGGTTAGGGGCATCATGCACGTTACAACACCTTCATCAATTACAATGTGTTTGGTGGTATATTTCATGTACTCCACATGGATTTGAAAGGCCACATGGTAAGGAAAGTGAGGCTTAAAATGTGTGATGTCAAACTTAATAACCATCAAGCCACACAGGTCTAGAGATCCTAAAGTAGATGAAAAGGCATTCCTTTATGAAGGACACGTCTAGAGCACCTCCAAATCCAAAATATCACGAGGTGTTTGACGCAGATCTTCGACAATCGAATATTTCTAGGAAACTTTTCCATTAGTATTGTGGGCAAAGCATTTCAGTACTCCTTTTGGAATACGAGGTAGAGTCTCTAGATTTTTTATCTACAAAGGTGTTTCTAGAGGAGGGGGAGACGCTCGACATGCAACAGTCTGTGAAGAAATGTAATCACAAGATCAAGTGGCTACATCAATCTGATAATTTACCATATTAACACATAGACAGTAACCTTCAAGTGTCGAGGGGTTTTGATTCTCGCTCGATGCATTTCCGATATTGGAAGATCCCAAAGCCATGTGCAATTATGCAGAAATAGATTGGTCAACATAGTGGGTGATTGTGATAATAGCCTCGAGGCTTCCTCAAGTTTGGGGCATAGGTGGGTAAGGTGATCATGTTTACCAAGTTTACAAGGAAACTTCACCTTCCAATTTTATTTCTTTCCCTTGCCATCATTATTATTTGATCTGTCATTGTTAGTGTTTTCCTTGTCTTTTTTATCATTTCTCCCACCCTTATGATTATTACACTGTCCTTTCTTTCTATTCCCACCTAGTTTTTGGTTACCATTTGGGTTATTTGAATAGTGTACAAAATGAAAATTCGTCAACTGAGTGGGACTGGAGGACAAAGACGAAGCTTTTCCTACTACAGACTGGCTTAGAGACAAATTCTTCAACTGGTTCATCACCAAATATGTATACTTAGAATTTTCGGAGCCTATAATTCCATTGGCATGAGGCCCAATATTTTATCTAGGGTTGTATTTCAACCTTGGTGCATCAGGAATAATTTCATATAACATCCCAGATTGAGCATATATGGGGTCCAATTGTTGGTCTTTGAAAATAGCTTATTCCTCAGATGTTGCTCTAGATGTAGAAACATCCTTCGAAATATAAGGCAATAAGGACTTAAGTAACCACTCCAATAGGAACTCTGGAGTAATGTAGGATTTAATCAACCTCTTCCATATACACCACTCTTGGATATGGTCTAAGATATGTGTGGATTTATCTTGGTGGAAGACTAAAAGACATTTTATGCTGACATCGTAATGAACCAACAAATGGAAGTGGTTGAGAAAGAGTAAAACCATCTGATTAAAATTTTTGTATGTTCCCCTTGGTATCTCAATGTACCATTTTGCTGCAACCCCCATGAGGGTGCATTGAAACAGTCTCAAATGAATAGAATCATCATTAAGAGAATTGGATGAATACCAAATATGAAAATTAGTAATATAATCAGTCGGATCTTTGCCAGTCTTTCCCTCAATTTTTGGAATGTCCAAAGGAATCTTGGTGGGGACGAGGGGCCATTACATATCATGATGCACTTGTTCATTCATTAATCTTGAAAAATTAGGAAAATTAAGTGTGGCTAGAATAGGGAGCCAGTGTTGCGACATATGAGCCCATGCTCTCAAGAAAGATTGAAGTTGAGAGATTGCTGACCATCCAGGATTCTAGTATACACCATGGCCTTGTTTGGTAGGGTAATATCCTCCTCCAAATAGATTCATAAGAGGATGTATGGGAACCATACCTATAGGGATGACATAATGAGGTTTATAAACATTTCCCCCAACCAGAGTGGCTCTAGGTTTGGGGTTTCCCATAATATGAAATTGACTCCCTCTGGGTGGAAATATGGAAGATAGGGGTGGATTCGTCATAACAATTTTTTTTGTCTGAACTGACATGGAGGAGGAAGGGGGAAAGAATGGAATATAATTAGTGGCTTGTCCACCCGATTGAGTAATCCATCCAAGAGCATTGAGACTAGGATTAGACCCGAAAGTAAAAGGAGGTTGACCCCCGACCATAGGATTCATTTGGGGAACTTGAACTCCCCCAAATGAGAGATGAGTATGTGGAGGCGTCATTCCCCCAAGTCCAATAATAGGATTTTCATTAGTCATTGGAATGGAGGATGAAAGTTGTGATGTTATATTGGGAATACCAAAAAAGAAAGGGTTAGAGATCAAAGTTATGAACTGAGAATTGTATCCAAGCATACCAAAAAGAGACCTGAAAGGGTTCGTTACTATGGGTTGAGTAGAAACCACAGGCCATATAGGAGTAAGGATGGGAGCCTCCAACACTACAACTGTCATGGTTGAAGGAGTCGAAGGAACCCCATTGACTATAGTAGGTCTAGGAGTCGAGGGACTCCCTGTGTCATTTGGACTTGACTCAGTACTCATAATTGTATAATCGCAAGTATGGTAGGTGGAGATATGTGTACCATGTTTAGTAATTTTACGCCTTTTATAAGGAAAAGACTCAAGATGTGGTGGTAACATTAACAAACTATGATACCTACAAGGATGCTAGTCTAGATCGATGATGACTCAAGAATCTATATATAAAACCAAATCCTAAGGCCAACTAAGAATCAAAGAGCACACCAAAATAAACAAAAGGGCCAAATGCACACAAACGGGATATAGTAGCTAAAAAGGGGCCTCCCTCACTAGAGTAGGTATTCCTTGCCCTAGAGGGGCCTGAGAATCCCTTCAAAATATTGGATGTATCAGAATCAGTTATAAGGGTCCTCGTGGGATTAATACCGGAGTTGGTCAGATCCCCTTAGAGAGGTAATCCTCCATAAAATTTTTGTGTTGTCCGACCCTTATCTGACTCAGGGTACCTATATAATAACCCCTGCAAGTAACCTATGTGGTTACCTATGTCAAGCAACTAGAGCTACCACAATTTAACCAATGTGCAGGCAAACAATCGTAAGTCAGGTCCACCATATGGGTAGGGTAACAAAGACCAAAATATTGAAAGCGTTGCCTCTCACTGAGGTAAAGGTACTAGAAAGACCCCCAAATACAAACAGATCCCCAGAAATATCTCAAAATCTAAGAAGGTAATAAAGGGCTATCTCTGCAACCAACTTCGTATGACCTTGTGCTTAACTCCAGTGTGAATGGAGCATCATGATGTCACTAATTACACAATGGATTTCACCACCCCATGGTCAGAAACATATGTTTAGCTTAATATCCTTGGAGAAGTTTACTCACAAAATCCTATTCCAAATCCCTCTATCTTATTCTTGTTTGTGTACCGTGAGAAATAAAATCTTTTCTAATCAATTTTAATTAATCAATGTTACTTTTAATGGCTTTGTTTACTCAAGATATGTTTGTGTGAAACTAATGATATTATGACTCATAATATCAAAGAAATGAATATGAACATAGTGCTAAGTCCTAATCTTCAATTTTCAAAAGATGGTAAGCTTTTCAAATGAAAATTTTAATGCAATTCTACGATTTCAATAAGATGCAATCCTTCCACATATGTCAAGATCAATACTAAATAACCAACAAATAAAATGCCATAATGAAAAACAAGATTTTTTTTTTGTATTTTTTATATCAATAAAATAAAATGCAAGGAATGAATAGTGGCTTCACATACAGACCCCACTGCAAGAAAAAAGAGACAAGAAAAGTAGGATATGAAGAAGCAAACACTCATAACAAGATGCAAGGACAACCAATGAAAATTATGATAAGAAATAATATCGCTCGAAAATTCAACAATAAGAAGGTTTCCTATCACTTTGTAATCCCTCAACAGTTAGGAAAGAGACCCAAGAAAATTTAACAACCATACAAACTCACCCAACAAACACCAAACTTAACCAATAAGCCTAAAAAGTTGATATATGTGATTGTTTTAGCAAAAAAGCATGTATGTACGTGCCCTATAAAAGGACAACTCACGTATGTATGTATCTGTCAAAGGAAAACCCGTGTATATGTGGTAAAACGCTACTAGGGTAAGGATTAAGCCAAGAAACTCAGATACAAAGTAAAAATATTTTCAAGCAATCAGGTGACAAGGAAACTCAGGCTAACAAAGAGCAATTCAAGGAGAAAAACACTCAAAAACCAAAAAAACATATCACTCCCTAGTATGGTCACCAATTTTGTTACGAGGAAAATCTCTCTATGACATGGTGTAAACCAAAACAGATGGAATGACACATAAAAATCAACTCTAATCTCAAGTATGCTATATAAATGAAATGCTAATAGGACAAGATCAAGAACCTACCTCGTATATACGTTCGATAAATACCACCGTTGAACACGCAACTCAAAGATTTATACCTACAACTTGTCCTAAAAACCCAAGATATAAAAGCATATGGTGATAATATATAATGTTAGCATATGAAATAGCATAATCAATTAACATTCATGACAAATATTCCCATGGAATAATAGTTAAAATATTTGCAAGATATCAATTGGACAAAAAAAAAGTATTTCTATTAAAAATGATCAACAAAAGTGTATAAGTGACAAACTTCTGTAACAAAACACATCGGAACTGAGAAACTGAGTCCCTACAACTGGTCCTCCACCACTTCAATCCTCCACCAAATCCAAGCTCATATGAAGGAGACAATGAGGTTCTCCATCAAATAAGGAAGAGCTTGGGGGTTGAACAATGTCTTCAGACTTTTAAGGATAAACGGATGCAGACTCAATGTGAAGTGAAATTTCTCCAGAGTAATTTTTCTCTCAAAAGTTGAATTCTCTACTCCTGCATGGCTTGGATATGGCTCAATTTATAGCCTTCAATTGGAACTGAAGGGTCAAGTCAGAATGTTTCCAATATATGGAAGGTCAAGGATCATGGATCTCATGAAGTGACATGGAACCTAACATAATTTTTAATTTTGAGCACCAAACCGATGTACGAAAGTTGTAGTGATGCAACCTGCATATACACATGTTTTAAAACTGGTAGGGTGCGTATATGTGAAAAAATATTATTTTTTGGATCTGTAAGGTAAAACAAGGGACTTCAAGTATGCATAGGAAAATGGAAATGCAATCCAAGCAAGTTGCATGGGGTGAGGCAAAATTTGCTATAAAAAATGCCCCCTAATGTGTGCGGTCAGAGGATTATCTATGATGGTCAAAATACATTATAATTCCCATAAGTGGAGTAATGGAGACTCAGTTAGAAGTGCTAGTTTCTCATGAGAATATTACAATCCATAATGATGGTGTACACATGGATGCTAATTTGAATTACACTGCAGATCCATGTGGAAATATACCAAATAGTTGTTCATGGCCATGAATAGGAAATACAAAGTAGATGCATGCCATAGGTTGTCATAGTCATGAATAAGGCCCAATGGAAACTAGTCTCAAAATCAATATAAATATATTTGTATACAATGGAGTACAATATGATCTCCCATGATCATTGAAGTCACATAGGTATTGGTCCAATGAAAGACAACAACATAATAGGGATGCTGCTACTGTAAGCTAAATTTATTCTACACTATCCACAAAAGGTTCAATTATACATTATGTGAATAGAGGATTTGATGTCAAACACAATGAGAGCTCATTTGATTACCGATCATTGAGGTATATTGTTAACAAAAGTGAGATACCCTACCAATAATAAAAGTAGTTATCAAGGCACTGGGTACATTCTTACAAGTGTGAATAAAGGTGTTTAAGTCGAACACTTGAAGAATCCATCAATCATGAGACATTTATGTATTCCCATTTTTTGATGGTAGGAGAACCTTCCACTGATGACTGCAAGACTCTAGGTACTCATTGGAATCTAGGTCTCATTTCCAGAATAGATGAGCTGAATTCGATGGAAGGAGATACACTGAAAGGAGAGAATTAAGGCATCTCTCATCAGTCAGAACAATATACAAAGCAATAGCTTGATGATTTGGAGGAACTCAGATGAAGAGTATGTTCACGAGCCAATGACCATATGCATCTTTCACATGCACCAGATGTAAGTAGTGCATTGAAAAGACCCTCTAAATAGCATCCAATAAGGAAGAATGTCGACAAAGGAGAGGAAACCACCAATAAGGATAATGGAATCCAAGACACTACACGAATCCCAATGTGTGAATATATTTATTATCGTCGAACACAAGGGAAACCCCCAGTCAGATACCAAAGAGGATATGTCGACTATTGAGTTCAAGGTTACCTACCCATAATGAAAGTAGGACCAGGGTGCACAGGTAAGACTACAACTTGATGTGACTCTAAGACACACTAAGTGTATGGCCGACATGCAAAGTGAAGATTTCTCAGGAATGGATGAACATGCTTATAGACATCCTTTGAACAATAGCATGAGACATATGGATAACTCAAGCAACATAGACTTGATGATAAAGATTCATGATGTAGGAGGCATTAACAAACTCTAGATAAGAACTGGAAGAATAACCAGTTGAAGGAGTAAAATCTAAGTAACGAGCTCAGGTTCCTAAGGTCATACTAAACCCAACCTTTGGATGATAGTGGAATCAAAAAATGTTACTCTGTGTAAAGGCGACATGATTGTTGCCAATATGAGATAATATTATTTTCCCTTCTGTCTTTTTTTTGTTTTTTCATAGGAAAATAAATGTTATGATACAAGAGAGGAAACGAGTGTCGTGAGTAAGCAACTAGCTCCAAACAGTGGAACATAACTATTCTCAATGCAAGGAAGTGCATGCAGGGCATGGACACTCAGGGGAATGTTTCCTCTTAGGGTATAGGGTGTCAAGCTCAAAAGAATATAAACAAGCCTCTGCTTGGCTAGTGATGCAAATTTTTGAGGTAAGAGGATTATAATGAGAAATCAGAAACTATAAATAGGCTCAATACTGCAGGAAATATAATGGAATGCAATTATAGCTTAAATCCAAAGAATGCCCTTTTTCGTCGATTTAGTCCCCTAGGCCCAAAAAAGTATAAAATAATACCCAAGAGAACTCTTCTAGCCAATGGTGACTAGAGTATTCCTTTTTTTGAAATTAGTCTACTTGGTCCGAAAAAGGGTCAAAATTCACCAAATAGTTTTCCTTTCAAATCCATTTAACGAGTGTGCAAGAGACAAGTTCACTCAGTAATATGCTCTCTTTTTTAGAGAGTTGGAAAAGAGCTTAACTAAGACTCGGGGGGAGTCCCATAGGTACAGGTCAAAATGCTTGTGAGTAAGAATATGGGGTTTGAACAAAAATTCATATTGGAACTATAAGGGACTCCTGGTCTTATGGAATAACTTCTGCATGGGCATCAAATGGCACAAAGGTTCTAACTAGGGAACCCATTTTTGGTAAGCCTCTACCACACAATAATGACACTTGTAGTAGCAGAAAGAAGGTTTTGTGTCATTATTAAATGGGTTCGTACCTAAGGAATATGGATCATAGTCATAGGACAATGCAAATATGGAAAATGGAGTGACCACCTATCCTATATGCTAGTAAAATAAAATACCTTCCAAATACACAAACAAGCGGTATGACACTAGAAACCACAAAAATCCCTAGAAAAAACCACCAAAACCAACTCCTTCCATTGCACTACTAGTCCACTAGGTCAAAAATTAGCATAAACTATATAAAGTGGATAAAACTTTTTTTACTAATAGTAAAAATAAACAATTTTACCATACCATTTGAGTTTTTTACCCACAGTGTGCATTTTAGACCATTTTTCCCACGATATTCAAGTGTTGATTGTGGGACCTACGATCAACGCAATTGACAACCGTCTAGACCAAGTGCCCTTCCCCTCCTCTTCATTTTAAGTGGTTTAAAATTTAAATTTAGTCCTTAATTTTTTAGTTTAAGAGGGCACAATGTGTAAACTAGGGTCTACGCGAGCTAGAGTTTATCGGGTCACATATGTGGAGACATGTACGTGGGAAAATCAAAGCCTGCCCTTGTATATGTGGATCTACACATGAATGTTAACATTGCAACCCGCATACAAGTCTGAAAACTGGTTTTTTAATGCATTTAACTCAAAAAAATATTTTCCTTTTGCAGGATAGTGCTTGAATAGAGAGAGAGGGAGGATGAGGAAGTAGATGCAGTATTGGAAAGAGATGCAGGGGCCCAACTAGCTCTAAAAATATGTGGCCTTTATAAATTTTAGGCTCTCAAAGGAATGAGAGTTGGAGTGAGGTTACTACAGATGCTTTTAAACTATTAGGATCCATAGACAGAGGCTTTCAATCTCGATGGGAAACCATTGTGGATTGAAGTATATGACATCTATTTTATCACAGGATTGTCTCTTCGAGAAGAGGTAGTAAATACAAAATCGTGGGGGGCTGGGGGTGGTATGAACATAAAATATTACATTTCCACCCACTGTGTTGCAGGCACAAATAAAGTAGGGAGACAACTCCCCATCAAGGAGATTGAGAACCTGAGTTTAAATATAGTCTTACTTGTTCTTACATAGATCTTAGGGTTGGCCTCATTGCACCATAAATCAATTCCACTCATTTTTTATGTAGTGGAGTGTTTACGACCCACAGTTTATGACTGGTGTACCTCACTACTGGCTAATGTGAAGAGCCAGTTGACGGATTGCAAACAAGGGAGAAGGAGAAAATTTGGGTTTGCCTCCATGTTGTGTAGTTTTTTATTTGAGTGGGTTCTAGGTTTTATCCTTAGAGTAGAGATCGTTCCACATGGACCACACGATCCAACTATGTCATAATGGATCGACGTGATGAGGCGGTTAGGAGGTGGTAGGTTACCTACCCCCTACAATGATGAATTCTTTTTCTGGTGGCATTGACAGGTTATATCCATAGACGAATACCCCTATGCTGGTATCAACTATAGAGGGGATCCAAATATTGTAAATGTGTTGAACCTGCACATAATAGATATAGCTATAAATTACCACACACATTTGCAGAGAGAATTGAGAAAGAATAAGCAAGAGAGAAAGAATGGAAGAATTATCATTAACCGTAATGAATAATGAATAATTTACACATGATGTACTCTGTATAAGTCAACCAATTCACACTAGACAAAAATATAATGCACCATAGTGGTGTTCTAGAGTGATCTGGACACACACTAGTAGTTACAGGAGTAAAATGCCACCTATTCTAGTCTCGCAGGTAGTTACGGGAGTGAACTACCACCTAGCTGAGTTAACTAGTCTACCATTCTTCAGTTAACTGACTGGAACAAAGTGAAGTGAGGAGGAGATCAGGGAATCATGGTTAATGTGCCAATCTAGTGATTATACCAAGGATAATGCACATTATCTAGTGATGATCCCAATGTTGCATGGTGATAAAACCAATGCAGTATCTAGACTCCACTCAACTAGTCAAACTGAATTGAAAGCTGAAGAGAATATTCTCCCTAGAGGAATATTCTTCCTAAAATATAGGAGACTAGATAATGACTAGTAATGACTAATAAACAAGGAAAAACCTTAGAAAAAATAAATCCAAGGTGTGTGTGAAGTAACTCCAACACCCCCCTGAACATCACTATGGTGAAAATAAAAAATGGGTCTCGACAACGAGGCCATGTTAGGTACTGTTACACATCAAAATTACTCATAACGATGATGGCCTAGTGTTGTCATTACCAACGTTGCAACTGTCACATTTTGGCCACAAGTGTCACAAATATCATACTACCATCTTGCCTATGTCGTGTCTAGGATGAAATTATCAAGAACACTTAAAAGACACCTGAAAAGACTAGTTTTGAGGAAGAGAAATAATTTGATGAAGAAAACCACTTAAAAATCAATTTTTAAGGTCAGTGCTCCCCTACCCACTTTCAGGGAGTGTTGATGCTCCCCACCCTTCCTTGGGGGAGCGTTCCAGCACTCTGTGCACCCTTCTGGGGGAGCACTGGGATTTTTTAAGGAAATTTTGGGCAGCACTCCCCTACCCACTGTCAGGGAGTGCCATCGCTCCCTACCCTTCTTTTGGGGAGTGTTGCAACACTTTGTGTCCCATTATGAGGGAGTGTTGGGTTGTTTGAGGGAATCTTTGATTGTTGAGGAAAATCAGGGAAAAATCCCCCTCGTCTCTGAAGTTAGTTACAATTGAATCTGAGGTCAAGGCTGGATCTTAGGGAGGATCCACAACTGATGGAGAAATATCCTCAACCTATCCCAAGAATCTATAAGGTGGTTGGATCTCTCCAAGCTTATATAAGGAGGCATTCTCATGGTGAAAAGCACATGGCAGTTTAGAGGCATCAAACCTATGATCTCATAAGGGAGATAACTAGTAAAGCATATTCATTTTGATGGTGGATTATTTTATCAAGGGGCTAGACAAAGAGAGCTTGGTGAAGTTGTTGCATCTACATCATGGTTGTAAGCACTTTGCTTGTTTTTCATTAATATATATATGTGCTTGGCCTATTTATTTCAAGGTTTTGTTTATTCTACATGAACTTGTCTCTATTAGATATATATGGTTTCAGGCTAATCTTAGTAGAATAGGAATCTTGTTTTGTCTTTGTTTTGCAGGACTTATCGAGGAGCTTGGGGATCAAAACTCAACTCGGACTGTGCGAGGATGAACATCGTTAAAAAGGTACACCTTTCTTCCTCTTCTCTATACATTAGGTTATCTAGGTTTAAAAGGATATCAGTGACCAATGTTATAACCCTTTCTGTCTTGGTCTTAGGAGTCTAGAGCCCAAGAGGGAATCCACTTGTCCACAAGGGAATTCTCCTGTAATAGAAATTGGTGACTCCACTGGGGAAGTGAAATTTCAGTTTTGGTTTCCTTACTTGGTATTGTTCCTGAACTTTTTCTTACCTTTAGATCTTCTTCATACATTGTTTCTGATTCTTAGATGTGTTGTTGGATTTTGATTCATCCTATACACACTGAATTTTTGGATTTTTTTTGAGTTTTTGTTGATTTCTAGGAAATGTTTTCAGATCTGAGAGGCTAGCGCTCCCCTTCCTCTACTACCAAAGTGATATCACTCCCTTGTAGGCTCCCAGGGAGTGTTGCAATGCATTGGTGCCCTTCACACCAGAGCACTAGTGTTTTTCTGCTTAAAACTCTTTTAGGAGTTGATCTCAGAGTCTATTTTTTGTTGATTCTTCTGCTCTGGGTTATCATCATCTCAGTGTGCCTTTGTTTTTAGCCTCCAACCTTTTGCTTTCTGAGAATTCATGATGCTTTGTTTGGGTTTGTAACATCTCTTTCTTCTTTACTTTGAGTCACTCTTCTTCTTTCAAGATTTAGAGTCGATTTACTTCTTTCTCCTTTATCTGATGGTATGAAAGTTGTTGTAAGGAAACTCAGATATCTATGCTCTGTTCCATTTTATATTTGAGGTCATTTTCCCAAGCAATTCCTTGTTTTTCATCATCCATTAACCTTCTCCTACCTTCACTAGCAATTTCACCAATTTTCATACATTCTGGGTGATTTGTTTGCAATTATTTTCTCTTTTTCTGAGTTTCTGGGAGGACTAGCACCCCCCCTAGGCCATACCAGAGCGCCATCACTCCCCTACAGTGTTTTAGGGAGTGTTGCAACACTTTGTACCCTTGTGTTAGGGAGCACTAGTTTCTTTTTTGAGAGTTTTTCCCTTCTTCTGCTCAGTCTTTTGCAGCCTCTTTTGTAGAGATCTTTACCCAGAGTCTGTGGTTGGTGTGTGAAGTTGTTTGGATTGGTTTTTGATGGTTTTTTATGCTTATCATGACATATTTTCTTTATTGGAGATTGAAACCTTTTTCATAAATGTGAAATTTCCTTTTCTAGCTTCTTTTTTGACAGGACAATTTTGAGTGATTTCTCTTTCTCCCTATCATTTCTTGAATTCTTCTCTTCATTTTGTTGTATTCCTTGAATTCTTGATTGGTTGTAGAATACTTGATGGTTTTCTTTCTTGTTATAACAAGTTTCTACTTGTTTTCTTTCATACCTCACTGCCTCAAGTGCATGCTTTGTTTGTAGCCCTTTTCGTTTGTGTCTTTTGCATCTTCATAGGAATCTTTCTCATGATTGAAAGTAGTGGAGAATTGAAGGTTTTGTATTTAATTTTTGTATACGTCATAATCAAACAAAGAAGATAAATGCATTTTTTCTTTTGGGTAGTGAAACTAGCTTGCATTTGAAGTAGCAGAATTGCATGGTTTTTGGATTTTTTGGGACATTGTGCATCTGTCATGATGATTTTTTTTCCTTCTCGTAGCATAGCTTTCATAGAAATGAAAAGATTGCATCTTCATCTCTTTTCATAACTTTCCAATCGGTCAAAACACCATATTTTCCATGCCATTTTCTTTTTGAGTAACAACAACCTTAAAAATAACGTGCTAAACTAAAATTTGATTAGACATTTTTATATTTTTTGGTAGAAAACCTACATCATATTAGTTGTAGGGATTTTGAATAGGTGTGAAATATAAATTTCCAAAGTTGAAAACAAACATAGAATCTTGTGTTAGGGAGCGGTGAAATCCAATTGCTACATTTTGTACTGGGAAGCCCTTCTCACACAAGGGTCAAATCTGAGGTTGCATTAAGACTGGCAGAGTTACTCACCCTACTTTGTTGGTCTTGGTGTAGAGATTGTGCATATTATGGGGGTCTCTTGAAGGTATACCCACAATGATGAATGGAAGCCTTTCAAGTTGATTTCAGGCCAAATACCCTGCCCTTGCGCTTAGATCGAACTGTCGACTGTTTCCCCAGGCATCATTGTTGTAGTTGGTAACCTTAGTGGCCTATCTCTTTAGGGTCTTTACAAAAGTTGACTATGGAGGGGAAAGTCTTCATGGTACCTGGAATCGACGTTGGCCAAACTCACTCGGGCTCCTTGGAGGGTATACCCATGATTATGTGTGGGATATTGAACCAAGGTGTAAGTCCGTTAAGCAGGTCGTCAACATAACTTTTCCACCCACTCTATCTCAGCCCCTTCTTACTTTATTCTTGGGACGTTGGATTTCATCCCCAACTAGTGTGCTCATTGTGAAAAGGTTTTGTTTGCTTGTTTCTTACTAGATTTTTAGCGTGTGTTGTTTGTTCTCCCTAGCAAAATCTAGGTTGGATCTTTATTTTTTATGGCATCAGTTCTCGGAATGGCCTCAGTTCCCGGAATGAAGGAACCCCTTTTCTAGGGGAAACCTTTTTTTTTCCTTCTTAAGGAAATGTTGGTCCTCCTTACATCGCTACTTTGAGCCTTATAGGTCTCACAATTGGGTTATCGGTATGGTTGTTTTCCAGTACAGTGATATAGAATGCAGGTGGTTTAGATGTAAGCACACCACCCACACATCAACCTTATGTTGACCTTTCTCCTTCTTCGCCTAGTGAAAGCTCTAATGTGAGTAGCCAAGTTGCTAAGAAGAAGACAAAATGAAAAGAGAAGAAGAAGAACCAGAAAAGGACCAAGCCACCAACCATATCAGATGTTGGATCCAAGCAACCAACTACTATTAATCATACTAGGAGTGTTGATGAGGTCGACAAGATTAAACCAAAGAATCTGAAACCCAAATTCCCTTGCAGTCTTTGTAAGGGTGACCACTTTCTAAGGGATTTCCATGGTATTCCCAAGGTATTACAAATGTAGTCCTCCACATCATCGACCCCTGTTGGTCATACTGGTGATGCCTCGTCAACTAGGGATGTTAAGGTTGGTAAGAAGAAGACAACTGTCAAATTTCCTTGTATGTTATGCGAAAGTGATCATTATTCTCACCATTTTCCTCATATGGATGAGGCTTT
The DNA here is from genome assembly GCA_032191745.1 of Picea mariana. Lineage (NCBI taxonomy): Eukaryota > Viridiplantae > Streptophyta > Pinopsida > Pinales > Pinaceae > Picea > Picea mariana. The sequence continues at coordinate 358,613 of JASDQU010739756.1, read as the reverse complement.
TCTCTTTTGGAAAAGATTCAAATCCAAACTGGTTATCGTAATCTTTCTCCCAACCCATCATTAGTTGATGGAATGGTCAACCCGGTTTCATCCCTGATCAGTCTGGTTGATCAGGTGGTCCATCTAGTTTCATCCTCAGTTGAAACACTAACCAAAGTAGTTGATCCAGTTTTGCCATCGATCAACCCCACTTTTCATATGAAAAGTGAAACCCAATTTACTAATCTAGTTCCGTCAGTGGTCAATCCCACCCTTCATCTAAAGAGTTCCAATGTGGTCAATCCCACTCCTCCTCTAGCAAGTGCCAAAGTGGTTGCTCCAGTCCCTTCATCGGTCAGTTCGGTTGACCATGTCATCAATCTAGTCACGTCCTTAGTTGAACTAGTTGACAAAGTGGTTGATCCGATCCCATCTTCGGTCAATCCCTCTCTCCCATTAGAGAGTGCAACCCAAGTGGTTGATCTCTTTCCACCTATCGACCCCATTCTCCCCTTGGAGAATGAAACCCAAGTGGTCAATCTGATCCCATCATCGATCGATCCTACTCTCCCTCTAGAGAGTAAACCCAATATTGCCCATGTGTTTCTCATTGATGCAAAATGTAATGTGTTGGGGGGCATTCCTCCCTCTCCTACAGAACCCCCTCCAAGCAATGAGGCCATCCTTTTTTATTGGGGTGTGCTAACTGTACCTCATCTTCCCTCTCACATTCCTTTCAAGATTACAGTACAAGTTTGTGGTTGGGACGTTCCTCAAACACTGATAGATGAAGGTTTGTCCATTATTATTTTTTCCTCTCTTGCTTAGCAAGCTTTGGGTTATCCCCAGCTTGTGTCAGTTACCCATAATTTGTTTTATTTTAACAAAAGAACCAGTCACCCTTTAGGGATCCTTCCTCATTTTCCCGTAGCTTTGGGAGGGAAAACTGTCTTTGTTGATGTCATGGTAGTCTAGGACCCCTTGGATTTTGATTTACTCCTTGGGAGAGATTATGTCTATGCCATGAAATCTATTATGTCCACTCTTTTTCGTGTGATATATTTCCCACGCGATGGAAGAATGGTGACTATTGATCAACTTTCCTACTTCGGTCCTGATTTGATTACCAGTCCAATTACCTCCCTAAACAGTTCTTATATGCAGTCGATATCACCCCTGCCACAGGTCAATTATGTGGTGTTGTCTCCCATGACTTCAACTTCGGATGACTTAGATCCGGTAGTTGACATGGTGATCTCTTTAGTAGGGCTATTGGATCTTGATATCCTTACCCTTGATGAGACCCTTGACATGTGTTCCTTCTAGAGCATTCTTCTTCCATCAAGTGAATATCTCTTGGAAGCCATGATGGAGTTTTTCCCCTTGACATGGTGTCCTTATAGAGCATTATCCTCTTGGAAACCATGATCAAGAAGAGGTCACGAGCATAGTTTTTCTTCTCTATGGAAAGCTCGTTAAAAAATAAAACAGAGGTCACGATCATAGTTTTGCTTCTCTATGGAAAGCTCGTTAAAAAATGAAACAAAAACTACGAGCATAGTTTTCCACTTTATAGCAAGCTCGTTAAAAAATGAAACAGAAATATGGGGATTGAACCCAGAGCCTTGAGCATAGTTCTTTTCCTGTGTCAAGATTGTTAAAAAATGAAACAATCACCTCTCCTATCAGGTCAAGTATTTCGCTAGATATCATAGATTATGAGTCGAGTCTTTCATTAGGTCTCGTATTTGAACCTTCATTTCATCCACCCTTATCCTTTTTCTCTCCATCTAGTAGAGAAATTGGTGACAACCTCAAAGTCGGTGATTGAATTGAAGCTTAGGGGGGCATGTCTCCAGCCTTTCATTATCTTTCTGGCGTTATGCCACTATCTTTTCAAGTTTGGGGAAAATTACCAACTATCCATGGGTATCCCAACCTTTGGAAATTACGTTGGGAATTTACAAGCATAGTTTAATTTTGTTTCAAGCTTGCTCCAAAATGAAATCAATACCGAGCTTAGTCTCTTTTTTTTCTCGTGCTCGAAAATACATGAGAATGTAACCGAGTATACTTTTATCACTTTTTCGGACTCGTAAAGATTATACAAAAAAGGAACCCCCTAGAGTCATCTTTAAGCTCTTTTCAGACTCTCTAAACATGAAAAGATTGTCGAGTGATCTTGCTTCCTTTCCCACTCGTTAAAAGGTTTGAAATGGCATCTTTTGAGTGGTACTTTATCTCTTCTTTGGCCTTGTGAGACTAACGTTACAAAAAAAGACAACCCTAGAGTCTCCTTTAAGTTCCTTTCAGACTCTCTAAACATGAAAAATCATCGAGTTTACCTTCTCCAAACTCGTTAAAAAAATCATACATTGAAGGGCCCATACGAGACCGAACCCTTACTTCTTCCAGTTCGTTAAATAAAGGAAAAGGGACTTGCCAAAGGTGAGTTATATTGATCATGTGTTACCCTCCTCGAGCTCGTTAAATAAAAAAGAGGTACTCGTTTATCTGGATGGGGAAAAAATTGAAAGAAGCAAGCCAAGCAGTTTTTGAGAACATTACCAGTAACTCTTACAGTCTCCCTTGAAAATGGCACTTTGTCTTTGCACACATTTTAATCCACTGAACCTCTACATTGAACCAATCCTATGAGTTTTCTTTCTCCTTTGGTTCACCCGATGAAATTCATAGTATCCATTCCATCATCATGTTTTGGTCCATGTCATGTTTCTGCTATTGTGCCTCAATGTTCAAGGGAAGTATCTGCCTCGAGATTCAACCATCACAAATTTCCTTTTTCAATACATGTGTCAGTCCATGTTCTTTTGATCAACCAATTACATCTCTGTGTCAGTTTTGTGTCATTGATGGGGGATACATCAAGGCCATCCTTCAAAGATTATGTTTCTGTCGACTTTGGCACATTATCTGGGAACTAGACTTAGAAACCAGTTAGTACCTTGAGACCTACATGCCTCAATGGTAGGCCTCCTCATGTCTAACAGTGGGTTTACATCATTGACCTCTGATCGACTGATTCCATGGATGTTTGACTTCAGCTCATCCATTCACATTCGTTGGAATGTACTAGAGTACCTTGGGAATCATTGACATCAATGGTGATTTCCCTCGTGCTTGTTAACAGTTTGCCTCATTGAACGGTAATCAAGTGGTTTTTTCCATGTTCGACAATAGGACATATTTTCACATGGTTATAATAGTACTACACCGGGATCGGTAAGAAGACCCTGGGTTGAGTCATCACTCTTATATGTACTTTTCCCAAGTTGCGATGGAGTTTATTTTGAACATTGACACATATACTGTCACATAGATCCACTTTGTATTAGTCATGGATATGTCTTGTCATCTCGTATATCCACTGTGTATTCTTCGTGGCTACGATCAGTTCAAGTCATAGGAGTATAGATCCACATTGTATTCTCAGTGGCTATACCCTTTTGTCAATATAATTATGGATCCGCAGTGTATTTTATGGCGGACATACCTTGAAATTCTTTATCACTCAAGCATAGGTATGCGTGTTTTGGGTTTGAAACATGTCATAATATTTGTTTGATGGTTGTGTGCATCTTCTTCTAGGTTCTCTAAGTCCATACCCTTGCTTGAAAAAGCCTACAAAGTACTTCAGTCATCAGTTCCCGTCTTTTCACTTCGCACTTTGGGGGGAAATTTGTTACACATCAAAATTACTCATTACGATGATGGCCTAGTGTCATCATTACCAATGTCGCAAGTGTCACATTTTGGCTGCAAGTGTCACAAATATCATACGGTCATCTTGCCTATGTTGTGTTTCGAACGACAATTTCAAGAACACTTAAAAGACACCTCAAAATACTGGTTTTGAGGAAGAGAAATCATTTGATGAAGAGTAAAAAGAATTTTCCATGAAGAAAACCACTTAAAAATCAATTTTGAAGGCCGACCCTCCCCTACCCACATTCAGGGAGTGTTGATGCTCCCTACCCTTCCCTGGGGGACCATTCCAACACTCTATGCACCCTTATGGGGGAGAGCTGTGATTTTTTAAGAAAATTTTGGGCAATGCTCCCCTACCCACTGTCAGGGAGTTCCAGTGCTTCCTACCCTTCTTTGGGGGAGAATTTCAACACTCTGTGTCCCATTCTGAGGGAGCATTGGGCTGTTTGAGGGAATCTTTGACTGTTGAGGAAAATTAGGGAAAAATCCCCCTCATCTCTGGAGTTAGTTGGATTCGAATATGAGGCCAAGGCTTGATCTTAGGGAGGATCCACAACTGATGGAGAAATATCCTCAACCTATCCCAAGAATCTCTAAGGTGGTTGGGTCTCTCCAAGCTTATATGAGGCCTTCTCATGGTGAAAAGCACATGGTAGTTTAGAGGCATCAAACCTATGATCTCATAAGGGAGATAACCAATAAAGCATATTCATTTTGATGGTGGATTATTTGAGCAAGGGGATGGACAAAGAGAGATTGGTGAAGTTGTTGCATATACACCATGGTTGTAAGCACTTTGCTTTTTTTTCATTAATATATATATGTGCTTGACCTTTTCATTTCAAGGTTGTGTTTATTTTACATGAACTTGTCTCTATTAGATAGATATGGTTTCAAGCTAATCTTAGTAGAATAAGAAGCTTGTTTTGTCTTTGTTTGTTTTGTAGGACTTATCGAGGAGCTTGGGGATCAAAACTCAACTCGGACTGTGTGAGGATGAACATCGTTAAAAATGTACACCTTTCTTCCTCTTATCTATACATTAGTTTAGCTAGGTTTAAAAGGATGTCAGTGACCAACGTTAGCACCCTTTATGTCTTGGTCTTAGGACTCTAGATCCCAAGAGGGAATCCACTTGTCCGCAGGGGGATTCTCCTATAACAGGTACCCAAATACAAAAGATACACTCAAATAAAGTGAGGAAAGAGAGAAAACCTCATGGGAAAACCCCCTTCAAGGTACAATGTATGTAAAAAACAAACTGCAACTGCTAGGAAATTGTGTCCTTCAATCCAAGATGACTTCAAAGAGAATGGAACTGATGCTTAGTGAAGGTCTTAGTGAAGATGTATGACATATGTTTTGTCGAAGGAAATAACTGTAGTTCAATGATTCCCTCATGTACTAAGTCCTGAATGTAGTGCATGAGGATCGCGATGTGCTTCATTCGCTGCCTCTGAACTGGATCTCTGCAGAAATTCAAAGTTCTCTGGTTGTCACACCAGATGACAATCGGATGATGAAATGACATTCCCAACTCAGTGAGAAAATGTTGTAGCCACATAGCCTGAGTGGTTATGTTAACTACCCCTTTGTACTCTTCCTTAGCTGAAGAAATACCAATAGTAGCATGCTTCTTGCTCGACCAACAGATAGGCTTGGACCCAAGACTGAGTGAGTAACCAGATGTGGACTTGCGGTCAATGTTTTTGCCATCCCAATCAAAATCAGTAAACCCAATGAGATCTAATGTAGAGTATGTTCCATAATGAATCCCAAAGGTTATGGTTCCCTATACGTATCGAAGGATACACTTTGTAGCCTTCCAATGTATCTCATGCAGTTCTTGAATGAACCTCGAAACTATGCCAACTGCATAGGAGAGGTCTAGTTTGCAGTGTGTGAGATACAACAAGCTTCCCACTAGCTGTCTGTACAGTGTGTTGTCAATCAGTGGAGTTTCCCCGCCATCCTCAAGTTTGAATCTTGATAGGAAAGGAGTCGGAGCAGACTTGTAGTCTGTCATGTGAAATCTCTCAAGGAGATATCATGCATACTTGGCCTAATACAATTTTATTCCTGATGCATCCTGATTGATATCAAGTCCAAGTAAGAAGTATAGTGGAACAATTTCCATCATCAAAAACCTGTCATGTAGAATCCTCTTGACTGCAACAATCTTTGAAGTTGAGCAACCGGTGATCAACAAATCATCAACATACAAAACTAAGAGTAGAATTGAATCAGTCGTCCTCACCATGTATACATTCGGGTTTGATTTACAACATACAAAGTTCCATGAAAGTAGGTAGGAGTCCATATTTTCATACCATGCCTCAGATATTTCTTAAGGCCATAAAGATATTTCTTCAGTCAAAAAACTAAAGAGGAATCTTGCATAAATCCCTGGGGTTGATCCATATAGATCCTCTTAGAGAGGTCACCATGAAGAAATTCATTCTTCACATCCATCTGATGGAATTCCCATCCCTTTGCTTCCACAATGGCAAGTGCCAAATGTATGGAATCCATATTTTCTACTAGAGCAAAGGTCTCATCATAGTCAATGCCATGCACCTGTTGATAACATTTGGAAACAAGCATGGATTTGTATTTGCTAATATTTCCATCTGTTGCACTCTTGGTCCTGTAGACCCAACTGCATCTGACAAATTTCCTTCTAGAAGGAAGGGGAACCAGATCCAAAGTATAGTTCTCGAGGAGGGAGTTGTACTCCTCCTGCATGGCGAATTCCCAAAAGGTATTTCTAGCAGCCTCGCCATAATACTGTGGATCTAAATACTGAACTAGGAAAATATGCCTAGAGGGAAATGGTTCAATGGAAATGATTGCAATAGGAGGTTGCTCTAAATCAGATAGAGTCCTCCTAGTATCGGTTGGATCACCAACAACATACCCTGGATCCTGAAGAGTAGTTTGGGTTCACTTGGGCCTCTACTCTGGCTCTGCATCTGCATCTCGATGCTCTGAATATGCATCTGACTCTACTAACTCTGTATCTAGATCATCTGAATCCTCTGAATTATAACTCTCATCTAAAGAAGAGTCAGCATGTGCTTGCGCTTAATCTCGAATAGGTGGAAGAATGAATGTGTCTGCTTGCAGCTGTTGAGGTACATGCGAGACACTTTCCTCAAATTGGACACTTCGCTCAATGATGAGTCAGTCCAAGGAAATATCAATAAGTCTGTATCCCTTCACACCATTAGGGTATCCAACAAAAATACACTATGTTCTCTCTGGATCAAGTGCCTTCCTCTTTTCATAGGGAATTTGGGCCCATGCACGTGAACCGAAAATATGAAAGTGAGTCACTTCTAGTTTGAGGTTGCTCCAAGCCTCATAGGGGGTCTTATCCATGACAAATCTATAGGGAGAGATTTTTTGGATGTATGTTTCATAATTAAGTTCTTTGGCCCATAATATATGTGGATGTGACTCTGCATGTAGCATGTAAGATGCCATCTCTTTTAAAGATCTGTTTTTCCACTCAACAACTCCATTTTGTTGCGGAGTATAGGGAACTGTGTGTTGCAACTGAATCCCTACCTCATGAGAAATATTTTGAATCTCATGATTTACATAGTCTCCCCCATTATCAGTTCGAAGGATTTTGATTTTCTTTTCGGACTATGTCTCAATAAGGGCTTTGAAATATTTGAGGTGTTGAAAGACCTCAGATTTTTTCCTGAGAAAGTAAATCCATGTGAAACACGAGAAATCATCAACAAAAATGATAAAAAACCTCTCTTTGTTGATTGATGTATGCGGAAAAGGACCCATGAGGTCACTATGGGTCAGATCTAAAGGAGAGGAAGCTCTCTAAGACTTTTCGTTGTCGAATTTATCTTGAGGGTGTTTTCCAAGAACACATCCCTGAAAGATTCCTTTGTAGAAATGGTTGTCTGGTAGACCATCAACCAATATTTTCTTTCTAAGTTGTTGCATATATCTGAAATTCAAATGCCTGAACCTTTCGTGCCATATCCTACTACTTTCATTTACATGGGTAAGCAGAAAAGAAAAATATGGTTCAATAAATTCAGAAAATGTATACAATATAGATTGATGATTTACCTCACTGGTAGCAACCCTAGAATTGGTTTGCATGTCATAGATGTCCACTGAATTTGGTGTGAATATGAATTTATTTCTGGTGCCAGAATTCATCATCTAATACATGGAGAGAATATTGACGGAAAGTTTGGGAACATGCAACACATTCTCAAAGCTTTCGTTAGTGATTTCAATCCTTCCTTTGTCGGTGACCTCGACTAGAGAGTTGTCCCCCATCAGAATAGGAGGACCTTTTCATGCATACAATCAAGAATAGAATTATTTTGTGGCAGCCATGTGATGTTATGCTCTTGAATCTATGATCCAAGCATTGGGAGAGGAGTTGATGGAAATCAAGGCATGGTTAGAATTTCCTTTCCTGGGATTCTAATCTTTCGGCTTCTTCTTTTTGGAACCCTTGCGGATTCAATGTCCAAGGTTGTTTTGCTGAATTATTTGAGTAATTAGATTTATTTTTTTCTACATGCATGTGGATTCTGGATGGAATCCTTTATGGTATTATGTGCATTTCTTCCCTTTTCTTCCCTTTCCACCTTTGGATCTAGAGGTATCTGTGTTATAACCCTAAATTTCATATTACATGCATACCTGGCATCAGGCCATCTTAATTTCTATATTTTCCAAGCCATCACTGAACAACTCTTATAAAAAACCATTTTTTTTAAGGTGTACATGCCCTGCACCACTACTGCCCACCTACACACGCTTGTTGCACCACTACAACCCGTGTATACTCACAAAAATCATGAAAAAAATTGCAAAGCGATACGGGTTTTCGGGTCGTTACCTAACCATTTGACCACCCATAGCCAGTCACCTCAACTGTTACTATATTTTCGGCCTATAAAATAAGGTGTTGGGGTCCCATTCCAAGGATAAGCACGAGAGCATAGAAACTCTACCCATTTCAGTATTCCCCCTTTGCCCCAATATTTTGCAACCACTTTGTGAGTTTGAGCCAGAATTCCTTCTTCCTCCATTGCAAACCCTTGCCATTTTCCTAGAGAGAACTGAAGAGGAGAAGAATACGTGGAAGCAATTGGTGCATGGTGAAGAGGAGCCCAGGATCGAGTCCAAGGAGCAGTTTCTGGTCTCATATTGTAAACAACTTTTGTGAGATTAATATAAAGAAATACTTTTTTCATCCTGCCAAATGATGTCTTAAATCTTTATGATTTGCTTACATTTTTAGTTATGATGTCTAACCCACTAATCTATACATAGAATGCATGCTTGTAGTTTCTTTTTTGTCTTTTGGTGAATGCAAGTTGGACTTGGGAGGAGATCTGCAGTCGAGAAACAACTGAGTGCAAAGGGATCAACACTGGAGGCGGAGTTTAAGGTATGCCTATCGGATCCCTACACTTTGTATTTTATGTATGATTGTAGGGTAATGTTGGGATAGTTGAAAAATGTAGGAGACATTAGATGGTTAGCTCTGCCTGCACTTTAGAAACCTGGTGTATTCAATAGAGGTTTTTTCCCACTATAGCAGAATTGGAAACCATATTGGGGAGACCTCTAGGGTTTTTTGGGGATATTCTTTTTGGGTGTTTTGAATCAGTTTATTTACTGTTTTTTGAGTTTCTGTAAGCTTATATGCCTTTAATGGATTTTGGTCTTCCATACTAGTACTCCCTGCCTTAGCTTGACTATTGTTTTTCATTTTTTTGAGAAGTTACAGAGGTGTACATGGCTTGTAGTGGGCATGCACACCTACATACATGCCCTGCCTTTGGACAACCCGCGTACATACGTAGGCTGTTGAAGTGTTAGTAGCATGCCTGTGTTGATATTTTTTATTTTTTAAGAAGAGGCAGTCATCCTCTTCCATGTCAGAAGTCACACTTCTCAGGGGTTTTCTTGATCTAGCCCTGGTCTCTGTTATAGTAGTCTGTAGCCTAGGTATGACCTCATCATATCTTTCATTTTATCAAATATTTCTTGTGTTTTCTTTATTAGGGTTTTTAGACAAGTTTGTCAGCCTATTCTGATCTTCCTGCTTGGTATTGTCAGTGAATCCTTGCGATCTGCAATGGGCCAAAAGTCATTTCTTGGTCTTGACTTGTCGTCATTTTTCCCTTTTTTTCTTTAGAATAAGAGAAAAGAATTTATTTTCAAATTTCTTGTTTTGAAGCATAAAACAATAAAAAAAAATTAATAATTTCTTTGTTTGGTAAAAGTAATTCAGGTTAGTTGCTTTATTTACCAAGGAAAAATAAATTTTTCTTAAGTTCTTTATTTGAATTCTTAGGACATTAAGTAGCCTGTAGTCATGTGAAATCTTGTTTTAATTTTTTCTTTTCAAAGATCTGAGAAAAGTAGTTATTATTTTTTGTTTTCAGTTTCATCTTATGCTCTTTTGTTTCATCTTATGCTCTTTTGTTTCATCTCTTAAAGAACATCACTGGTTTCAATTCCATTCCCTTTGACTTAAGACATCCACTAAAATTAATTCTTAATTAAAAGTTATTAGAATTTGTGTTTGTAGGGTCCATCAAATTAGTCTAGGCTAGAGCCTTGATTTAGGATTGGAGAGGAAACTCTTCAAGGCTACAAAACCAAACATAAGAGTTTGTGCTAGGGAGTGCTTGAAATTCCAGTAACCATGAAAGTTATCTGGGACCCCCCTCTAACATAGGGGCTAAACATAAGGTCACGTGCGGAAAGGTAGTCGAGACAACCCTTCCAAAGCCAGACCAAACGTAGTGGGGAACGCATATAGAGGGCTTATCTTGGGATTCCATTGATCGCATTTTCCACAGAGTTTTGTGGGTCTTGAATCTGTTTGAGTTCATCAGTCATCTTCCAGAACACTTTCTTTTGATACCCTTGATAGGTTTCAAGCTTGATACCCTGCTCATTGCAGTCCACCCGACTGTCGAATGTACCCGCTTGGTGACTGTTTGCGTGCTGTCAACCTAGTTGCCTTTATATTAGTGACTTACATAGGTGACTACGGGGGTATACTGTGGTACCTAGGGTAGACATCGGGCCATGATTTGCAAAGTATACCTAGAGGGTGCTTCCATCTTCGATTTGCACTTGCACTGGTACATTTTTCTAATGTTGGCTAGTGTAATTGTTCTTCCAACTAGCTAGTGATCTGCTTGTCTTATCTCATAGGAGCTTTTTCTAATGTGTGCTAGTCTTTAATATTAATAGAAATCCCTAGCGTGTCATTGATATTCTCACACCATGGAGTATTAGGACCTCCGCCGGTCACGAAGGCTTCTTGGCCTGTCGCCGGTTAATCTGGAGCCACCCCCACCACTGCTAAGGTGAAGACTAGACCATCAAGTGTTTTTTGAGGTGACCGGGCCATAAGAAACTGAGCTTGACCCATCTCCGAGAGGATAACATTTGATTCCAGAGGAACCAACCATTTCCGAACTCAGAGCGGAAGCTCTTGGTCCATATAACCCTCTGATTACTGATCTAATGATGCCCATCATCGTACAGGTTAAACGTTATGAGCGTCAGGTAGTGTCACAAGCAGCGATGGAGACAAATATTGCTACTTCTTCAAGGAATCCTCATATTCCCTCTACGGTTGTCACTATAGGGGTTTTTCCACCTCCTAACCAACCATCACCAGTTTGGACCACTATGGTCTCGACTACCTCTACCTCGGGAAATGGTCTTATTCCATCTATGGAAGCGATCACTACCCCTTTAACCTAGAGTGGGACATGCCCTCCGTTCTCATACAGGATGATTAGCTTCGATACGAACTCTGTCCTTTCCTACTCCACTCTACCAACTTTAGGTCTAGGGGTAGGGAGATCGAATGCTCCTTTGCAAGGATCTATGGGGGGCATTTCAGCTCCCTATAATGCTTTCCCTTATGGAGGGGGTCATATACCTCCTTTGTCCCCTTCACTTGGCGGTGCTCACCATCACTCTACTGGGCCAAACATAAACTATAGTTCGTTTGGAGCAGGTAGTCAAGGAATTCCTTCTTATAGAATTTTGGTATTTTCAACACCGTTCTCTTTGTTCGGTGCATTTGGTAAAAATGCATACTCTTCAGCTATCATCTCGGCTGGGGGCAACCCCGGTTATGGACAAAAAAATCCTATGCAGGGTACTATTCCTACACAGGGGGAAAAATCATGAATTGCTTCCTCACAAGGACTTTGGAATCCATGGTAGGGATCAGTCCTCTTGCTATGGATGTCGACCAGGGGAATCCCCTTCCATAGCCAATGGAATCCCAGGCAACGCTCAGGATCTATGCCCGTCAGATCGAAAGGGGTAAACCCTTCCCAAAATCCTTGGAATACAACGCAAGCCCAACCTTTTATGTCCTATTATGGGAGTCAGCCGATGACATCTCAAAAAGTGCAGAATCCGTACACTTGTCACAAACATGGTTATTACTAGAACCCTGCCAGTAACCTAAATTTTCCTGGCAACCTGGTGCTAGCCAAACTCCAGGCTCCTTTTTTCCTGGTTATAATCAACAACCCAAACTACTGTTTCTGGCAACTTTGCAATTGCTAGACTTGACAAGGTTATTAAACAACCCCATCTGTCATGATCCACGTTGGCTGATCAGAATCTGGACCAGGGGTCAAAAAAAATGCTCAATTTTCAAAGTGCTCGGAATGCAACGAAAACGATGCCATTGCATCCGTCTCATTCTCCTAATTCTGGTGGTATATTAATTTTCGCAAACGGAGTCCGTATGGAGAAGTTATCGCGATCTGTTTGCCGAGCCAAACAGGAAAAATTTGATGCTGACTGTATCTGTCCATACAGGACACGTGGCAGGTCTGTACGGTGACACGTCAGTCCGTACAGAACACATGGTGGCTCCTGGGCATGACACGTGTCATGCATTTATGGGCTTTTCAACGTACGTTTGACCAATCTTTAAGTGACATGTGTCACCACTGGAAGGGTGACATGTGGCACATGCTGACGTCAGCATCCTACGTGGCCCAGGATGATGTGGCGACCGTATAGTCAACGTGGCAGGTGACGTGGTGCATTTTCTTTGGATGGTTGTCAGCGAATTGGATTGTGACACATGTCTATTTATGGGCAAATTATATAAGGACACGTGGCCCAATGGGAGGGCGCTACGTGTCCCTCGTTTTATTGGTTAATTGGTTCGTTGTGTAAAATGTTGATAGCCACCGGAATCGAACACCAAACCTCGCCCACATTCAAAGCTTTTACAATGGCAAAGCTACCAATGTGCCACGCGTTGGTTGTTGTGTGTCAAATGGCAAAATAGTTATTTGAATTCAAACGCGGTTGGAATCGACATGGGGTCGGGCCAGGGCTTAGCCCCGGCCCGAGGTTTCATCGTATTGCATATGACCGAGCCTTTTGAATTGTGCACGGGGGATTTTAAATTGTAGCCATGGTTATAACACAATCACATGTGACTGCTGGTGTATACATGGCGCGCGGTTTGGGGCATTTGTGCAGGGTTTTTACATTGAAACCCATAGTTCTATTCTAGCACATACGATCGGGTTCGTTGATAAATAGCGCGCGGATTATTGTTTTGAATTGGCCAATGGTTTTATTTGATATATATCACATAACCATATATATATTGGCATGGGGTTTTAATTACATGTCAACCCACGGTTATATGCAAAAACACATATGATCATATCTTTTATGAAATGGCACACGCGGGGTCCTTTTTAATGTGTAGCCCGTGGTCATTTGTAAATATATGACCGTGCCCGACAGTTTATGCGCACGTATTTTGGGTTTAGTTTTGGTTCAAACGGTGAACACCCATGTGCATGGACACTTGGCAAGCCCAAGTTCACTCATTCAAACGTAGCCCTTTTTATGCGCAGGACGTGGCCATAAGGTCCCCCATGCGCCCAACACCTCCATTCTTGGGGGATTTAGTTTGGTTAACCGTTCGAAAAATTGGTGCGATATGCAGGACGTGCGTTTGTGCTGGGTTTTGTGACCGAAAACGCTCAAAAGTCAGGTTCAGTCTTCCACAGGTGCAATATGGCGAGCCTGTAACAGAGCTTGAAGGGGAAAAATGGCAGTAAGCATAACTTCTTCAATTTTTGGCCACATGAGGAGCTGTAAAAGCCCAGCTAGGGGTTTTCGGATGTCCTGAGTCCATTGGAACCATTTTCATAGGAATTTGAAGAGCCCATTTGCAGATTTTTCACATTTGAAGTTTGAGGAAGCTTCAGGAGCCTTAAAGCCCTCATTGTTTGAGGCATTGCTCAGATGAGCACATATCCATTTTCTGAGACTGAATAGTCTTTTCTGACTGTTTATTATGCTCTGAACCCATTGGGATAGGTTTCAGCTCCATTGGAGGACTTTTACAGGTGTTTTTGCCTTATTCAAGCTCAGGGAAGCTTGGAGGTCACATGTAAAAGAGGCCATTGTTAGATGAGCCATTGTCCATTTGCAAAGTTTTAACAATCATTTTTGGGGTTTTTATGTATTCTGAATCCAATGGTATAGCTTGTAAATCCATTGGAGTTGAGCAACATATTGTAAAGAGCATTTTAAAAACTAATCCCAAAGAGCCAAGTCCATTGAAGGAGGCTCAAGGAGATGTAGCCCAGAGAGGGGTGAACTCCTTTATCATCTTGCTATTGTTGTGAGTTTACTATGTTATTTGCTGCACTTTATATTGCTGTGTATTGATTTATAACACATGATTAACCTTTTAAAATTGCAAAGAAGAAGCATAAACTAAACACATAAACCCTCATGCACATTTTAACACATGAAGAAAGGTCCTGTTAAGGTTTAATTTAATGAGGTAGAGGGTGCTTGCATAGCATAACAAGTCAGCCTTCTATTTTCAGATCATTGGCCTCCCATGCAAACCAAGTTTCCTTCGGACATTCCAAATCTCGAAGCTAAGCCTAATGAAGATCCAATTGATCATGTGACTAGCTTCCATTTATGGTTCTCATCCAACTCTTTGAGAGACGACTCTGTGTAGTTGCATCTGTTTCAATGCACTCTTATAGGGAGTGTTGCGAAATGGTACATCGAGCTCAACCACTCAAGATACTCTACCTTTGGTGAATTGGCGATGGTTTTCTTAAACCATTCAATTACCTGTGAGATACAACGTTGGCACCAAATTGCTGGCCAACTTTGAGCAGACAAAGGTGTACCATATCTCATATCACATCCGAGAATGGAGACGCTAGAAGAGTTTTATAAAAGTAAAAGTCCCACCAGAATTCTTGCTTAAGTGGTTCCTTAAGTACTTTGTACCACATTTATCTAAAGATGTCGCAATGTCGGGGGTATTTTAAGAAGAAGAAGCGATAATGAGAGCTCAACAGCTAGAGCTGATTTACTCTCAGTCTGGTTTACTTTATGAAGTTTTTCCAGATGCACCGCAGTCGATACTTGACAAGACCAGAAAGAAATTTGGACCACATGCCGATTGTATTGTTGGTTCAGCACAAACGAAGCCTGTTGATCAGCTGTCGAATCAATTGCAACAATTTTCAATACATCAGACATTAGCTAGCCAGACCACTGGTTCGACTGCTCCCCTTACTCAAACGTCAAGTGTACAGAGTGTGTAATCGAAAAACCCGAAGGCCACCCAGCAGCCTGACGGAAAGAAGAAACAATGAAGGAAGGGTAAGGGGGATAAGAAACCTACCAATAATGTTGGCGGAGGCAACACAGAAAAGAAGAAGTTTAAGTATCTATGTAATCTTTGCATGGAAGACCATCCAACTCACCAGTGCCCTCAGCTTGCAGAGGCCCAGAAGTTATTGGCACAGCAGCAGCTTGTCGTGTTAATGAACCCATTTCCACATGAGTAAAATTTAATATAGCCTCTTCGAGTGTAGAAGGGGGTAGTCAGGGACCCCCTCTGTCTTCAAGTAATCCTTTATCCAAGAATGTGTACATGATGAAAGGTAGTGTTGATATAGCAACTAGGACACCCGACTATGAAATTACAAACACCTCTGAGAAGGGTAAAGAAGCCGAAAACCCACCTCTTCCTCTCCAGATTGATAAGATGTTGGTCGAAACAATGAAACGCATCCCAAAAGGTGCATTCAAGAAAGCTTCCCACAATCCAAACGCAAGCACCACCCATAACTACTATGTGGTGGAGGATTTGTCTCAAAGCCCTTGTGCAATGTCTTCTTTGGAAGTCCTCCAGAGCTTCCATTCCCAGAGAAAGGATCCATTAGCTGCCTTAGGATATGCTAAGACTTGTAATCTAGGAACAATCATGCTTGATACGAACGACTTAAAAACACATCTCCCTTACCACATGGCGTTTCAGATAGTAGTGGCTTGCACCACGAAAACTTCTAATTGGAACATTTTCCACACGATGGTTGATGAGGGTGCCTCGACATGCATGATGTCTTTGGCATGTTGGAAGGTCATTGGCCAACTCGTTTTGTCTCCATCACCTACTCTTATTACTGCTTTTGACGGTCGTTTGTTTTGACCACATGGAATCATCCCCTCTTTCCCCATGCAATTAGGGGGTAATACCATGTGCACCAAGGTTGAAGTGGTCGATGCGTCTCTCGACTACAATCTATTGTCAGGAAAGATTTGGAACTATGTTATGCAAGAAGTGATCGCGACAGTTTTCCAGGTCTTATTGTTTCCACATGAGGGCCAGATCATGTCCATTGATTAGTTATCCTTCTCTCGTCCTGACCCTTCATCAAGGGCATCCATGGTCCTAATGATTAATAACCCTTAGCCCTGCATCGTCAACATAGGGGTTGGTTTGTGCTCACCTTTGATGGGTACTTTCGATTACCTGCCTCTGACCGACAATGTCTAGTACATATCAGATGTCCTTGACAAGCCTAGGGCTGAAATATTTCAAATCTCATCGTTTCGCATGACTTACTTTAATGATTCATGGACTCTTCCTTCCCCATCAGCTATGGTGGAAGGGAAAGGGCATCATGCCTTTGAACATCACAGAAGTTTCCTACTCTATAGTCCAACAAGCTTCTGTCGACCTCGATCTGAATCCCATAGAGGAGTTAGATCTAGTTCTAGAGCCTATTTGGGCTCAAGGTTCCCTCATTGATATTGATTCTTTAGACTTAGTCTTGCCCTTATACGAGGTGATTATTAAGGAAATGACTAGTCTGGACAGACCCTAGGATGATCTCCATCACGGATCTTATTTTCTCCCAGAGTTAAGAAGAATTGAAGAAGGTGAATTCACTATGACTATGACTGGAGATAGGGCTTGTCCTATCAATCCTTTGGTTACGCACGTTATTTATGCTGAAGGAAATATGGCAACCATCGCTAAAATGATACTTGTTGATATCTCCAGGACCCATGACATCGTGGAGAATGTCTTCATCCGAGCAGACAACTCTCCCGAGGAGATTCAAATCTACATGGATTTATTTAAATAATTTTGTGATGTGTTTTCCTGGTCTTACGAGGAAATGCCAAGCATAGATCCAAGAATAGTAGAACATGAAATCATGACATATCCTAACGCTAAGTTGGTCTGCCAGAAGCTTCGTCTAGTTAATCCTAAGAAAGAAGTAGTTATTAAGGATTAAGTGGAGAAAATGCTTAAAGTTGGTTTCAGCTACCCCGTCCAATTGACTCAATGGGTGTCAAATCCTGTGCCAATCAACAAAAAATAGGGTACAATTTGCATATGTACGGACTTTTGTGATTTGAACAAGGCCTATCCAAAGGATAATTTCCCCACGCCATTTGTTGACCAGATAGTCGATGAATGTGCAAGTTATGAGGCCTTTTATTTCATGGATGGTTTTTCTGGATACAATCAGATACAAATCAAACCCAAAGACCAAAACAAAACTACTTTCATTTGTCCATGGGGTACATTCACTTATTGGAGATGCCTTTTGGTATGAAAAATGTTGGAGCTACTTTTCAGCGGGCCATGTCTTTTTCTTTCCACGATCTCAAACACATAGTCGAGGATTGTCTTGATGATTTAGCATCACGATCTCGTAAGAGAGTTGATCATACAACACGCCTCCAACTCATCTTTGAGTGATGTCCCTACTACCAGATTCGCTTGAATCTAAACAAATGAAGATTTTTCGTAACGTTGGGTCGTCTTTTAGGTTTCATAGTTTCAACAACAGGGATCATGGTTGATCCTCTAAAGGTTGAGGCAATATTTCAGTTGCCTCCCCTGTGCACAATCCCTCAACTTCATAGTTTAGAGAGAAAAGAGATTTTTTTACGGTGTTTCATCAAAAACTATGCCGAGATCACAAAGGGTTTCATGTGTTTACTGAAGAAGGATGTTCCTTTTCATTGGGACGAAGCCACTCAGTGCTCTTTCAGAGCGTTAAAATGCACCCTCACGTCTGCCCCTCTACTTCGGCCACCCAATTATAATAAAGATTTTGTATTATAGTTGGTCGCTGGGGAGTTGACCATCAGTATGGTATTGTTTGAGCAGGATGATTTTCTCTTAGAATATGTGATTTATTACATGAGTCGAGGCCTGTTTGGACCAGAAATCAATTATTCCAACATGGAAAAATTGTGTTGGCAGGAGTTCATGTTGTCCAATGGTTCCTTCATTACATCTTGTTTTTCAAGACCACCTTCATTGTCATTGTGAATCTGTTTCAATACGTGTTGACACGACGTGTAATCAGTGGAAATATCAGTAGATGGATAGTTATCCTCCAGTAATTTGACTTGGATTTTTTTTGGTGAAATCCAAAAAGTCGTTTCTCTTCGCAGAACTCATCTCGAAACTTTTGGTCGAATCAGGTGATGTTATACCCAAGGAGTCACCTATCAAAGGAGACATGTTTTTGATCGTGTCTTTGGACCCCTAGTACGGAGATATACTAGTCTCTATCCAAAATTTGAAGTGCCCCACCTCTGCTTCTCGTGATGAGCATCACCATATATGCCATCAGGCCAAGAACTATCTCATACTCGAGGACACTCTTTATTGTCAAGGTGTATATTGCATCCTTCATCGGTGTCTCACTCATGAAGAAGCAGAAATCGTGCTGAATGATTTCCACACTGGAGCGTGTGGTGGTCATCTCTCTAGGTTGGAAACAACCCAAAAGATTCTACAAGCCAATTATTTTTGGCTGACATTAATCAAATATTGTGTTGAATCGGTCAAGAAGTGCCACCCGTGTCAAATCCTCTCTCGGAAGATCAGAGCACATCCCACTCCCATGTTTCCCATCATCACAGTTGGTCCCTTAACCAAGTGGGGGATTGATTACGCTACATGCAATCCCCCTTCAGCAAGGGGGCACCATTATATCATCGTAGCGGTAGACTACTTCATGAAGTGGGTCGAATCTATGCCAACATTTAAATATTATGGCGAGACAACAACTCTCTTTTTGTTTAACTAGAGGATAGCAAGGTTCGGTGTCCTGAGAGAGATTGTCACTGACCATGGCAGTCACTTTCAGAATAAAATGATGTATGATTTAATGTCAAATCTTGGGTTGAGGAAAGAACATGTGTGACCCTACTACCCACAAGAGAATGGTCAGGTGGAAGCTATGAATAAGTTACTTCAGGCTATTCTACAATGAACAATCAATTCGACCAAGTCAAATTGGCATTTGATGTTGTACTTGACATTATGGGCCTATCGAATGTATGTTAAGACTGCAACTGGTTTTTCACCTTTTCAGCTCATTTACGAGATGGAATCAATCTTGCCTATAGAGTGTTAGATCCCGTCTCTAAATTTAGCAATACAGTTATTGCCAGACACTTCACCGCTTGAAGAGAATTTATTATATCTTGAGCAACTTGATGAGCAGTGTCGGGATGTAGCCTTGGCTAACGAGGCTCACAAACAAAAATTCAAGTGTCAGTATGATCAGTCCGTTCGTCCTCAGATTTTCTCTGAAGGTGACCTTGTCCTAGTCTATGACCAAGATAAAGATCCCCCAGAGATAGGAAAGTTCAAACCCATGTGGTTCAAACCTTTCATCATGAAGGAGGCTCTAAAGAAGGGCTCTTATAATCTGGTATACTTAGAGGGAAATTATTTGGTGGAGCCTAGAAATGGGCTCTACCTCAAGAAGTATTACTCGTAGGTGGGTCACCTTGGGTGATTTCTTGTACATATGTATAGTTCTTATACATTTTCTCTTTTAGTTTTTGTCTTTTTGGCTTTATGGACATGTCATTTTTTGATGTCATATCTTTCACTGTGGCAAATGTCAATTGAATCAGAGGTTTTTGTTGGGTTTGTTGACAGTGCTAGTCAACACACTCAGAGGCTTTCTTCCGTAGCTTGGGTGATTTTCACACCTCAGGGCCAGCTGCTATCTTCAGGAGGTATCTGTTTAGGTGACGCCACAAACAATGTCACTAAATACATCGTAGTCTTATTGATTCTTTATGATTCTTTGTCGCATGGTATCTCTGTTGGTTGTGCAGCCTGATTATCTTCCTGATTCAGAGGTCATTGTTTTTCAGCCGTGTTTATACCCCATGAAGTATTTACACCCCAAAAGTATGTACACTCTTCCACGCGGGGGAGTGAAGAGGGGGGTACCCCCTCTGCGGGGTCTGGGGGAAAGCGGGCCCCCAGCGGGGGTTCGGGGGCAGCGTCCTCCGATGGGGGTTCGGGGGCAAAACCCCCGAAGCAAAAATTGCCTTGTAAAAGTATATTGTAATTTTATTGTAAATCTGGACCGTTCATTATAAGGTCGCAGATCTAACGGTAGAGATTATGTTAGGGTTTTTTTCCCTAGAAGGCAACCCTCTTTT